>JAODAL010014996.1:0-85443 GCA_025379985.1 Phyllomedusa bahiana
TATTTTTTACAAAGAAGGGGACAAATCCTCTATACACACCACAAAGGAACTGACAGATCCTCTCTATTACACCACACGGGGGCTGAAATCCTCTATAATATACCCCCACAAAGCTGACAGATCCTCATACACACCCACAAAAAGTTGCAGATCCTCTATACCATACCAAAAAAGGGAACTGACAGATCCTCTCTATTACACCCACAAAGCTCAGTCCCCATCAGCCACGAAGGGATCTTTCCGACATAGTGCCTTCCCTGTACTTAAGTCGTACTACCCCTTCTTACATAGCAGACCATTATGCGGTTGCCCGGGTTTTTAAGGCTCCAGTTGTGTTTCATCACAAAATCCCTATTTTTTTCCGCGCTAAACCCGCAAGATGGCAAGCTCGTTTTATTAACCCAGTCGAGCAACCCGATTAAACCCCCGGGAAAAGGGCACTTGATAAAGTGAGGTGATATGTATGATGGTGATGATGGGAAGGTTTGGAGAACCACCACCAGGTTTCCAAATCATGCAAGCTTTTGACTCAATAATACTAAAATATTCTGCAAATACCCGGAAAGGCAATGTTTTTCGTCTTGCCCTTTAATTCTTGCTGATATATTTTAATTAAATCATGGGCCGGGAAAAGCGCGCAGCCTTGTGTCACCGCCGTCTCTGCATCGTCCCGGGGCACGGAGGGAAATTTTAGGAAAAAAAGATGCACTTTATTTTTTTGACTAATTAAATTTTAATGAAATTAAAAACTTGCCCGGGCCAAAGGAGACAAGGGGGGCGAGCTGACACCTTCTCCCCCTCAAATAACGTTTTTAAATGAGTTTTCCGATGGCCAATTTGGGCGCTGGGGGGGAGTCACAGACATTGCTCCAACTCTCAGGTTCTAAAAGGGTCCCATTATCCATGTTGCGGCGGGCCCGGGGCCCGCCAATCTAATTACGCTAATTTTCCACGCGTTATTATTTTGCGGGCTCAAGTGCAGCTGTTTTTTTAAATTGGGAGGGGTTTTTCATTCTGCTAATTTTCTCCCCTTTTCAAGCTTCGTAGGAATTCTTCAAGTGTTTCTGGTTGCAAGGGAAATAAGAGGGAAGAAAATAACATAATAAAAAACTTAAGGGGGAGAATAGGCAAGGGACTCCAAAACTTTCCGAAATGGTTTTCTTAACCCTTTTCAACATTTTGAGGGGAGCTTCAACAAGGGCTGAGCTTATCCCCGACATCTCCCCAGGATCAGTAAGTAGTACACAGTGACTGCACCCAAAAAGGGGGAGACTCTGGGGGTAAACAGGATGTAACCAGGGTCATACAATATAATGTATGTAACATACTGCACCAGCAAATATGGTGCAGCTTGGGGGATAAACAGGGTGTAAACCAAGGGTTTGACAAAAAGTAATGCATTACACAGTGACTGCAACAGAAAGTGAGCACTCGGAGGGTAATACAGGATGAACCGGGTCAGTAAAAGGTAAGTAATGATGTACGTACTGCACCCAAAAGTGACCAGCTCTGGGGGATAAACAGGATTTTAACTCAGTCAACAAATAATAAGTATTACACGTGACTGCACCACAAAAGGAGGCACTCTGGGGGATAACGGAGTAATCAGATCTTTCAGGGTAAGTAATGTATGTACAGTACTGCACCAGCAAATTGAGGCACTCTGCAAAAAATACAATTAACCAATCATACAGGATAATAATGTATGTACTGACTGCAACAGCAGAATATAGTCACCGGAGATAATACAGGGGTAACTCAGTTCATACAGGATAATAATTATGTACACATAAGCCCAGCGAATTAGTCACTCTGAGGGAAAAAAAAAAATGTAACTCAGGATTAGTACAGATAAGAAAGTATGTACATACTGCACCAGCAAATAGGGCGCCTCTGGAGATAATACAGGATGTAACCAGGATCAGTACAGGATAAATAAATTTTTACTTACTGCACCAGAGAAATGAGTGCAGCTCTGGGGTAAATACAGAGTAACTCGCATCATGACAGAAAGTAAAGTATGTCATGACTGCACCAGCAAATATGGCCAGCCGGAGGGAAAAACAGGATTAATCAGGTCAGGGGCAGGATAATAAAAGTTTTAAAAAACTGCACCACGAATATGATGCAGCCTGGAGGATAATACAGGGGTAACCAGGATCAGTAAAGGATAAGTAATTATTACAGTGACTGCACCAGAGAACAGTGACGCACTTGGATATGATACGGGTGTAACTCCGGGCAGTACGGATAAGAATGTATGTACATGACGGGACCACAAACAGGGGCCGCCTGGAGTTAATACAGGATGTAACTCCGGATCAGTACAGGATAAGTAATGTATATACAGTGACTGCACCAGCAGAATAGTGAGTGCAGTTCTGGAGTATAATACAGGCTATAACTCCGGATCAGTACAGGATAAGTAATGTATGTACAGTGACTGCAGCAGCAGAATAGTGAGCGCAGCTCTGGAGGATAATACTGGATGTAACTCAGGGTCAGTACAGGATAAGTAATGTATGTACACAGTGACTGCACCAGCAGAATAGTGAGTGCAGCTCTGGAGGATAATACAGGATGTAACTCAGGATCAGTACAGGATAAGTAATGTATGTAAAGTGACTGCACCAGCAGAACAGTGAGCACAGCTCTGGAGTATAATACAGGATGCAACTCAGGATCAGTACAAGAGACATTATGGAAGGTAATTCTATGTATAGCATAGCACATTCTGGTGCACATGGTTGGGGTAAGGATTATCTGCTCTCTATCTAGACTGCATCAGATTAGTGATTTTTTCGTGTTATTTAGAAGCTCCAGATGGGGGACACAATAGAACTTATCGGATGTGTTGCCTTATTCCTTTCAGTTTTGTATTTCAGCCCAGATCACACGTCGATGCCGGAGCGCTTGCTATTTCATGCACTGCCCATGCCTTCTGTGTGCCCAGAATCTTCAAGCAAATGAAAGTGAATTAATACCTGGGAATCCTGCTGCTGTTTATTCAGTGGCCTTCTGCGTCTCGGCACGAATATTTCCTTTGTTTGCCTGGCCAAGCTTTAAGTGACAGTAATGCTAATGAGGTTTAGCAACGCAGTCTGCCACCCATAACTCCTGCGTGCTAACACTTCATCACATCTGGTTCCGCAGCATATTTTGCTCTTCTCTTTTTAAGTAAGGGCTTAACCCCTCTCACTGTTGGCAAGGTGTAGGCTGGCAGCAAAACGCGCAGGAACCAGACACAAAGGAAGCCGAACGCCGTATTAAAACAGCTTGGCAACTGTCTCATAACACGGAGCGCGCGGTGGGCGCCGACGGTGCGAAATCCATCAGGAGATCTTAACGTTGAGCCACGGGAAATCATTATGGAAGCGCCAGATACTTCTGCAGAGACAATATGGATGTTTGCGCACAATGAAGCCACCTTAGAACAAAGGAGACGGCACCGGCGGAATAGCATGTATACAGGTCACAGCCAGCGTAATGATGGTGTCAGGCGGTGGCTCCAAATCCCTGGGGGAGGAGGACAACCCTATTCAACTCCATGGTCAGTTAAGTCAATGGTCATCCGAAAAGCAAACACATGCACCAGCTATCTGCCAGCGGATGCTCCAGTGCACAGCGCTCTAGCACAAAGATAAAAATGGTTTATATAGTGAAAAGATGACTCTGGCGTGAAGGAGAGAAAGAGAAAAAGAAAGAGAGAGAGAGAGAAAGAGAGAAAGAAAGAGAGAGATATGGAGGGAGATAGATATGGAGAGAGAGATATGGAGACAGAAAGCGTGGGAGAGAGTGATAGAGACAGAGAGAGAGATAGAGTTATAGAGATAGAGAGAGAGAGAAGAGAGAGAACAAGAGAGAGACAGAGAGAGAACAAGAGAGAGACAGAAAGAGAGAGAACAAGAGAGAGACAAAGAGAGAAAGAGAGAGACAGAAAGAGAGAGAGAGACAGAGAGCGAGAGAGAGAAAGAGAGAGAGGGAAAGAGAGAGGATACAAAGCTAAAGGTATTGGCGTGTATTAAAAGAGGCCTGGACTCACGGGACAAGGATGTGATTCTACCGCTGTATAAAGCATTGGTGCGATCTCACTTGGAAAATGCTGTTCAGTTCTGGGCTCCAGTTTACAGAAAAGATGTAATGGAGCTAGAGAGAGTACAAAGACGAGCAACCAAACTTATAAGGGGAATGGAGCATCTTAGAGAGAGTGCAAAGACAAGCAACCAAACTCATAAGGGAAATGGAGCATCTTGGAGAGAGTGCAGCAAAGACAAGCAACCAAACTTATAAGGAGAATGGAGAATCTTAGAGCGAGTGCAAAGACGAGCAACCAAACTGATAATGGGAATGGAGCATCTTAGAGAGAGAGTGCAAACACGAGCAACCAAACTTATAAGGGGAATGGAGCATCTTAGAGAGAGTGCAAAGACGAGCAACCAAACTTATAAGGGGAATGGAGCATCTTAGAGAGAGTGCAAAGACGAGCAACCAAACTTATAAGGGGAATGGAGCATCTTAGTTATGAGGAGAGGTTAGTAGAATTGAACTTATATAGTTTTGAGAAAATCCGGCTCCAGGGAGACATGATTAATTTTTATAAATAAATAAATGGTCCCTACAAAAAGTATGGGGAAAAAATATTTCAAGTAAAGCCCCCTCAAAAGACAAGGGGACATTCCCTTCGGCTGGAGAAAAAAGGATTCAATCTCCAGAGGAGAAGAGCGTTCCTCACTGTATGAACTATAAATCTGTAGAATAGCCGCCTGAGGAGCTGGTCACAGCAGGAACAGGTGAGGGTTTCAAGAAAGGCTTAGATACCTACCTGAAACTAAAGAATATTAATGCGTATGTAGCCATGTAAAATTCTGGATCCCGGCTGGTGGCGGCTCTGGGGTCAGAGATGGGGTCTCCTCTGGAGCAGATTGGTTCTTGCCTTGCGGGTTTCAGGGCATTCACCAGTGGGGAGGCTGGGCTTAAAATCCTCTTCTCCCTCCCTTCACCCACATTTTCCTCACCCTTGGTTGAACTTGATGGGCACGTGTCTTTTTTCAACTGTACTGACTCTGTAAGAACTATGTAAAGGAAGGTGAAATGTACTCGGCAAAAGCTGCAAAACAGTCACAAGTGAAAGTATCCCTATGAACAGACGCCAATGAGGTGGACCCCGTAGGGTGCAATACTCCGGATAATTGTGATTGTGCATTATGAATGGGACCAAGGCCATCCTGACATAACCATGGGCCTCGCAGCAAAGCAATGTTCTGGGACCTTCTCAAGTACATCACATCACAGCAGGCCAGGCCTCAATTCATGGTCAAACATGACATCACATTGGAACACACCTGTAACCAAACATCTCCCGGTCCCCCTGGATGAGGCCTGCGTCCATGACTTTTTGTGGGCTGCGGCATATGAGACTAATTAGAGAGCCAATGGTTACCTGCTGTGCCAGGGTTTTGTGCATCCTCAGAACATACAAACAGGTAGCGCTAACCCCGGGATCAAGAAATTGTGCCCTGGTTCCCTGGGACACTTCTCTGACCACCTGGGGGGGGGCTCTCATAGATTGTCAACTGCCTGGTTTCCAATGGATAAAATAGCATTAAATGTGAATCAGTGGAAACACAGGTTTCTCTCTTTCTTTAAAAATAGCCTGCACAAGGCACTTTAGATCATTGTACCAGGTTAGGTAGTCTTGGTCATTGTCCCACATCAGACAGTCCTGGTCATTGTCTCAGGTTACACAGTGTTGGTCATGGTTTTAGGTTGGTTAGTTTTGGACATGGCACCAGGTTAGGCATTCTTGGTCCTTGTACCAGGTTAAGCAGTCGTGGTCATTGTCACAGATCACACAGTCTTCTCCTAAGGGAGGTAGTCTTGGTTACTGTTAGTTTTGATTAGTGCGCCAGGTTTATTAGATTTGATCAATGTCCCAGGTCAGCCTTGATCTATTTCACAAGTTAGATACTCTTTGTGATTGTACCAGGTCAGACAGTCTTGATCATTGTCCCAGGTTAGTCAGTCAGTCTTGGTCACTGTTAGTTTTGATCAGTGCACCAGGTTTAGTAACTTTGGTCAATGTCTATGATCAGTCTTGGTCATTTTAGCAGGTTAGGTACTCTTGGTGTGTGTACCAGGTTAGGCAGTATAGAACGTTGACCCAGGTAACACAGTGTTGGTGGTTGCACAGGGTCAAACAGTCATCGTCTCTGTTAGTTTTGATCAAAGCACCAGCTTTAGTAGCTTTGGTCATTGGCCCAGTTTTGGTAATTTTAACAATTTAGTAAATCTCTGTGATTGCACCAGGTCAATCTTGGAAATTTTCACAGGTTAGATACTCTTGGTGGTTGTACCAGGTCAGACAGTCTTGGTCATTGTCCTAGGTTAACCAGTCTTGGTCACTGTTTTGATCAGTGCACCAAGTGTAGTAGCTTTGGTCAATGTCCATGATCAATCCGAGTAATTTTACAAGGTTAGGTACTCTTGGTGGTTGTCCCAGGTCAGTCTTGGTCATTTTAGCAGGTTAGGTACTCTTGGTGATTGTACCAGATCAGTCGTAGTCATTTAACCAGGTTAGGTACTCTTGGTGGTTGTCCCAGGTCAGTCTTAGTCATTTCACCAGGTTAGGTACTCTTGGTGGTTGCCCAAGGTCAGTCTTGGTCATTTCACCAGGTTAGGTACTCTTGGTGGTTGCCCAAGGTCAGTATTGGTCATTTCACCAGGGTAGGTACTCTTGGTGGTTGCCCAAGGTCAGTCTTAGTCATTTCACCAGGGTAGGTACTCTTGGTGGTTGCCCAAGGTCAGTCTTAGGGCATTCACCAGGTTAGGTAAATCTTGGTGTTGCCCCCAAAGGGCATCTTAGTCATTTAATCAGGTTAGGTACTCTTGGTGGTTGTACCTAGTCAGTCTTAGTCATTTAACCAGGTTAGATACTCTTGGTGGTTGTACCAGGTCAGACAGTCTTGGTCATTGTCCCAGGTTAACCATTCTTGGTAACTGTTTTGATCAGTGCACTAGGTTTAGTAGCTTTGGTCAATGTCCATTATCAATCTTAGTCATTTCACCAGGTTAGGTACTCATGGTGGTTGTCCCAGGTCAGTATTTGTCATTTCACCAGGTTAGGTACTCTTGGTGGTTGTCCCGGGTCAGTCTTGGTCATTTCACCAGGTTAGGTACTCCTGGTGGTTGTCTAAGGTCAGCTCTGGTCATTTCACCAGGTTAGGTACTCTTGGTGGTGGTCCCAGGTCAGCCCTGGTCATTTCTCCAGGTTAGGTACTCCTGGTGGTTGTCTAAGGTCAGCCCTGGTCATTTCACCAGGTTAGGTACTCTTGGTGGTTGCTCAAGGTCAGTCTTAGTCATATCCCAGGTTAGGTCCTCTTGGTGGTTGTCCCAGGTCAGTCTTAGTCATATCCCAGGTTAGGTACTCTTGGTGGTTGTCCCAGGTAAGTCTTAGTCATTTCTCCAGGTTAGGTACTCCTGGTGGTTGTCTAAGGTCAGTCTTAGTCATTTCACCAGGTTAGGTACTCTTGGTGGTTGCTCAAGGTCAGTCTTAGTCATTTCCCAGGTTAGGTACTCTTGGTGGTTGTCCCAGGTCAGTCTTAGTCATATCCCAGGTTAGGTACTCTTGGTGGTTGTCCCAGGTCAGTCTTAGTCATATCCCAGGTTAGGTACTCTTGGTGGTTGTCCCTGGTAAGTCTTAGTCATTTCCCAGGTTAGGTACTCTTGGTGGTTGCACCAGTTTAGCCAGTCTTGGCCACTGTTTTAGGCTTGCTACTTCTGGTCGTCGTGCTATGTTGTTGCGCTTTTATAAATCACTGTTTCCTATAAAGAATAATATCTGTCACTTTATTGCAAGAGTAAAAAAGAAAACTCTTCTGGAAGAGTCTGCTGATATCTCCACTTAAGTGCTCGCCGCATTCACCAGACAGAGATTGAAGTTCAAATGTCTTTATGATAACACTAATAACATCCGGAAATACAATTTCTCCTGTTCGGAGCTGCACTGTTGCCAGATGCCTAATATTTGATTTGAATTAATATGTAAGCAGTGGATTTCAGAGGATTATGGAGCAATAAAATGGTAAAAGGACTGATAAAAACTTGATGAACACAAAATCTCATAATACAAGTTTTATTAACAGTATAGACATTTAAATAATTGCAGCTGAGGAAATGGATGTAAAGGAACAGCGTCCTCAGTGGAAACAAAGTCTCCAGTCAGGGACAGAAATGGATACAATGTAACCAAGGAGAAGACACTTTACTACATCAAATACTGTATACAGCGGGGACCACGCTGTCAATGGTGATGACCCGGCCTGGGGTGCGTGGGTGTCAGCGGTGCGCTGGTGTCAGGGGTGGAGTGGATTTACTTTGCTAGAGGATACCCTATTATCAAAGTAAGAAGTAAACTGAGATCTTGTATAACCAGAGTCACAGTTCTGCAGGTGAAGAACCCAAACCCAGTGTTATCCTTATGCCAAGCTCTATTTACTTGTCTGATATAGTGAAAACTAACTGTCCCTGCATAAAAGGAGATTTACACAATGCTAGGGGATGTCTATCAGATCCTTGGTTACAATTTCCAAACATAATCAGCAGAATAGTGAGAGCAGCTCTGGTGGATAATACAGGATGTAACTCAGGATCAGTACAGGATAAGTAATGTATGTACAGTGACTGCACCAGCAGAATAGTGAGCGCAGCTCTGAAGGATAATACAGGATGTAACTCAGGGTCAGTACAGGATAAGTAATGTATGTACGCTTACTGCACCATCAGAACAGTGAGAGCAGCCCTGGAGGATAATACAGGATGTAACTCAGGATCAGTACAGGATAAGTAATGTATGTACACAGTGACTGCACCAGCAGAATAGTGAGTGCAGCTCTGGAGGATAATACAGGATGTAACTCAGGATCAGTACAGGATAAGTAATGTATGTACAGTGACTGCACAAGCAGAATAGTGAGTGCAGCTCTGGAGTATAATACAGGATGTAACTCAGGATCAGTACAGGATAAGTAATGTATGTACAGTGACTGCACCAGCAGAATAGTGAGTGCAGCTCTGGAGTATAATACAAGATGTAATTCGGGGTAAGTACAGGATAAGTAATGTATGTACACAGTGACTGCACCAGCAGAATAGTGAGTTCAGCTCTGGAGGATAATACAGGATGTAACTCAGGATCAGTACAGGATAAGTAATGTATGTACAGTGACTGCACCAGCAGAATAGTGAGCGCAGCTCTGGAGGATAATACAGGATGTAACTCAGATCAGTACAGGATAAGTAATGTATGTACAGTGACTGCACCAGCAGAATAGTGAGTTCAGCTCTGGAGTATAATACAGGATGTAACTCAGGATCAGTACAGGATAAGTAATGTATGTACAGTGACTGCACCAGCAGAATAGTGAGAGCAGCTCTGGAGGATAATACAGGATGTAACTCAGGATCAGTACAGGATAAGTAATGTATGTACAGTGACTGCACCAGCAGAATAGTGAGCGCAGCTCTGGAGGATAATACAGGATGTAACTCAGGATCAGTACAGGATTAGTAATGTATTTACAGTGACTGCACCAGCAGAATAGTGAGCGCAGCTCTGGAGGATAATACAGGATGTAACTCAGGATCAGTACAGGATAAGTAATGTATGTACAGTGACTGCACCAGCAGAAGAGTGAGTGCAGCTCTGGAGGATAATACAGGATGTAACTCAGGATCAGTACAGGATAAGTAATGTATGTACACAGTGACTGCACCAGCAGAATAGTGAGTGCAGCTCTGGAGTATAATACAGGATGTAACTCAGGATCAGTACAGGATAAGTAATGTATGTAAACAGTGACTACACCAACAGAATAGTGAGTGCAGCTCTGGAGGATAATACAGGATGTAACTCAGGATCAGTACAGGATGTAATGTATGTACAGTGACTGCACCTGCAGAATAGTGAGTGCAGCTCTGGAGGATTATACAGGATGTAACTCAGGATCAGTACAGGATAAGTAATGTATGTACACAGTGACTGCACCAGCAGAATAGTGAGCGCAGCTCCGGAGTATAATCAGTATCAGTACCCCTTTAAATTCTTAGTTTCTCCCCTGCATAATATCTTTTCATAAAGCAGAGACTGTGATTTGATATAAGATGTGTTGTCCTTGCATTTTTAATATGCGCAGAAGTTTAACTGTCAAAGTTCAGAATCAAAGAGGAAAAAGCCTTGAGCCTCATTAAGCTGTGCGCAGAGATAAATCCTCGTATTTCTGGGGATCATTAAGGGGTTTCTGCCTAATCTACTACAATACCTGTCTGTGTGATCGTCCTCCCATTCGGTATCTAACAAGGTTTTGTTGGTCTATACATTGTCATAGTCATACAGCGGCCCAGGCTGAGTAAAGCATTGACGTTCATAAGATAATCCTGTTAAACTGTGCACAGTCATTCCCTCCATATTACATGTAGAGACATTGACAGGAAAAGTCTTTAATGCTTTCACCATCTTTGTGAAAAATATTGCAACTCGTCTTCATTAAAAAATATCCTGCAATTTTGTGTCTACGGCTCTTATGCAGCTCCACGTGTCTCTATGGTAACAGACCGCAAACCAAAGCGGTGTAGTCTGCCTACTGCATTTATACCCTCATTCGTTTGCCTCTTACTTTTTGCTAATCTATATTAAAAAATTAAGGAAGAAGTAGGGTTCTGATAGCAGCAGGAGGAGGTGCACCATAGCTTTTATCACAGAGCTCTATGGGAAATAACATAAGTCATTAAAATAAGTAAATCAAATAATAAATAATACAGTAACTATCAGAAATAATAAAAAAAAAAAAATACAGAGACAACAATAAAAAAATAACAAAATACAGGGCCACATGTATGAACCTGTCCAGGTCAAAAACTTCCTTTGTTGCCCATATCAACCAATCAGAGCCCATAGCAACCAATCAGAGTCCATAGCAACCAATCAGAGCTCATAACAACCAATCAGAGCCCATAGCAACCTTTCAGGGCCCATAGCAACCAATCAGCTCTGATTGGTTGCTATCGGCTCTGATTGTTTGCTATGAGCTCTGATTGGTTGTTATGAGCTCTGATTGGTTGCTATGGGCTTTGATTGATTGCTAAGGGAAACAAAGAAAATCTTACATCTAGACAGTTTTCATACATGTCACTGTAAAAGTAAAAAATACAGTTAAAATAATAAAAAAATAAAAGTGTTAAAGAATAAAAAGTACAGTAACAATTGTAAAAATTTAAATTAAACAAAAACTACAGTAACAATAATAAAAATGTAATAAAATACAGTAAAACAACGATATAGATTGTTAAATAAATAATGTATAGTAACAATAATAAAAAATGTTTAAAGTACACAATAAGCATCAAAACAAAAAAAAATAAAAATACAGTAACAAAAATAAAATATTTAAATAAAAACAGTAATAAAAGATGTTAAAATAAAAGACACAGTAATGTGAAAATATGTAAGAAAATACAGTAACAATACACAAACAAAAATAAATAAAAAAATTATTAACCAGACTGAAAATGTTAATAAAAAACTAAAAAGTACAGTAGCAATGATACAAATATAAATGAAATAAAATATAAAAAATCAGTAACAATAACTACACTATAAGAACATTTAAAATAAAGTAACAATAAAAGATTTTAAAATAAAATAGAAACAGTAGAGTAACAATAATAAAAAATACAAAATACAATGACGATGATGAAAATGTTGAAAATAATAAAATACAGTAACAAAAATAAAAAAAAAACATTAAAAATAGTGTTAATAAAAGATGTTATAGTAATATAACATTATTATTATTATTATTATTATCATTATTATTATTATTATTATTATTATGGGGCTTTAAAGGGGTTGTCTCACTACAGGGATTGCTGCTTTTTATGTTAAAGATCCCCTCTTGTATGGGCTGCAACAGCTCCTCAGGTCGCTATAGCTACAGACCTGTTTGATCTCTCCTGATAGGCTGCCAGCACTGGTTGCTATAGCTACAGACCTGTTCCATCTCTACTGATAGGCTGCCTGCGCTGGTTGCTTTAGCTACAGACCTGTTCCATCTCTCCTGATAGGCTGCCAGCACTGTTTGCTATAGCTACAGACCTGTTCCATCTCTCCTGATAGGCTGCCTGCGCTGGTCGCTATAGCTGCAGACCTGTTCAATCTCTCCTGATAGGCTGCCAGCACTGGTTGCTATAGCTACAGACCTTTTTGCTCTCTCCTGATAGGCTGCCAGCACTGGTTGCTATAGCTACAAACCTGTCCAATCTCTCCTGATAGGCTGCCAGCACTGGTTGCTATAGCTACAAACCTATTAAATCTCTCCTGATAGGCTGTGAGCACTGGTTGCTATAGCTACAGACCTGTTCAATCTCTCCTGATAGGCTGCCAGCACTGGTTGCTATAGCTACAGACCTGGCTTCTACTGCAGCCCCTGAATTAAAAATGAAAGCAAGAAAACAGGACTGAGGTGAGATGAATCAGTGCAATGAGACAACCCCTTTAATTCTTTCTGCGTCCTGAGCAGTGACCCTAGGGCCAAGTCCTCGGCTCGTGCCAGCTGTGTAGGACCAGACCCTTTCCTGCTGTCCAGGTGGGTCTTGGCTGTGACAGTCCGCATGGTCCCAGCTCTCGCTTTGACTCCTGCACTAGTCGAGGTCTCAGCCGCGGCCAGGTCCCTGGATATCATCCTTTAGTGTCTCAGTATCATTCTGCTCCAATGGCGCAACGTTCGCTAGAAACACTGTGTAAAAATAAGACGATGAATAAATAATAAAGTCGTTTTAAGATGAAACCACAGACCTCAAATTGATTAAAATGATCTTTACAGAGGAAAGGAAGCTTCTAAAAGCCGCCATTTGTCAGAGGATGGACAGAACAGGCCATTTGCAGCTACCAAGATCCATCTTGCTGCACAAAGGAAGGGGTTTAATAGGAAGAAGGGCATGATCTGGTTTACAATTATATCTGTGCAGGTTGAAGGCTCCCCCCCGCCTCTGACCTCCCATCACTGCACTCCTGAGGCACATACAGTAATTGTGGACAGTTACATGCGCTTTGGAAAGCTTTACTCTTGGGAGATGCACATTAGCCATGAGGTAAGAGCTTTTCAACTTGCTATTACCAACTAAATTATTCCATTAAACATTTGCTACAGTCTTACAGTAAGGACAGTGCTACACAGGATGCATAGACCTAGAATAGAGAGGGGCACTAGAGGAAGCATCTCGGTGGGGGCCCTGCCCCAGGTGCATGCTACCATCCACCCTCCCTCCCAATCTGAGAACCAAGGTGAGAGGAGAGCACAAACCTTGGGGGGCTTCTTCCAATTCTGCTACTAACACTGTGGTGCCATAAAGTGTGGGGGGGAAGGCGGGGGGGCATCACTCAAGTATTGGAAGCCAGCAGGGCCATCTTTTCCATTGGGCACACTTTCTTGGAAGATGTTACATGATGTTACATGAGGTTTAAGGGGTTTAAATACCCCCAAAAGTGCGAATGTACAAAGTGATACTATACTAGTGATTACAATCAAGCAAATTTAAAATGTCAAGGAATAGGAATGAATAGTCAGTATAGAGGGAGCATAGAATTCAATAGCAAAGTTACAAGTGCATAAAATGACACAATATACAATAACAACTATACTGAGCTTTAGGCTCCGTCCACACGATGAAGGTTTCCAGGTGGACCCAACTCAAAAATACTCATCTAAAACCAAAAGTAAATCATCTTTATTGACCTAGGTCGGATTTTTTGGGCCACATGTATGAAACTGTTTAGGACTAAAACTCACTCTTTTGCCCATAGAAACCTACATATTGCAAAGTGACTTGTTTTTGCAAGATCTTTAACATAAAAAGCAGCGATCTTTGTAGTGAGACAACCCCTTTAAACAGCATTAGTACATGTGCTCCAATGTGCTGTATGCACAAATCGGGTAAATACCATCAGGCACAGGCATAACTTGAATTCATAGGGCCCCATAGAAAAATAAGTTGGGGCCCCCACCACCCAATGACAGGAAACTGAAACAGCAGCAAAATTAGTCATTATTAAGCTATAAATAATCCCGCCATATATCAGGAACCCACATAGTAGAGCTGCAGAGCACAAAGACACCAACTACTGGTTCCCTGCAAAAAGGATCAATGTGCTTGTCCCTGAGTGGGGACCCCTCACCCTCTGGACTCCAAAGCAGTCGGCTATAGTTTCACCCTTGCCCTCAGGTTGCTTGAGCCATATACATGTATCACAACATGGTGCAATCTATAGAGAGAGACGATAAACCCTGAGTGAGCGGTAAAGGGTGAGTAGCTGTGAGATTATTCCTAGCGCGTGGCGAGCAGGTAGCGCTCCGGTGCCGCCATCTCTCACAGCTGTCATTGTCAGTCACTCTTCTCTCCTCATCCCTCAGCCTCTGACGTTCTATCATTATTAATGGTGCCGCGGCCTCTGCAGCCTGTTTACCGTGTGCAGGTTTAATAACGCCGCTTCTCATGTGATATTAATTCCAGGCCTCCTGGCGTATAATGATTTGCTGCTGCCGTTAGATCTGGAATATTTACTGCTCCTTGATTCTGCACCTGAAAGTCAAATCGCTGTCATTGTATGGAGCTTCATTACCTCATCTCCCAGACTGTATGCAGATTGCAGACAATGCAGGCCTCTCCTGCCCAACACCAGGGCCTCTTATCAGCATTATTGCCCCCATGCCCCTCTACCATGCTGCACCATGCTAACCACTGAGCCACAATGCTGCACTTTGCTAACCACTGAGCCATTGTGCTACAATGTACTAACCACTGAGCCACCTTGCTATACTGTACCAATCACTGAGCCACTGTACTAACCACTGAGCTACCATGCTATGCTGTACTAATCACTGAGCCACTGTACTGCACTGTGCTAACAACAGGGCCACCGTGTTATACTGTGTTAACCACTGAGCCACCATGCTGCACTGTAATAATGACTGGGCCACCATGTTATACTGTGCTAACCACTGGGACACCATGCTGCACTGTACTAATCACTGAGGCACTATGCTGCACCCTGCTAACCACTGTGCCACTGTTCTGCACTGTACTAACCACTGACCCACCATGCTATACTGTGTTAACCACCGAGCCACCATGCTGCATTATGCTAACCACTGAGCCATGTTGTAATGTGCTAACCATTGAGCCACTGTGCTATAGTGTGCTAATCATTGAGCCACCATGCTGCACTATACTAACCACTGAGCCACGGTGCTGCTCATAAAATGCACAACCTCTTTACTGGTTTTCTCACCATACGTGAAGCTGCTCAGGGGTCCTACATACAACTTGACCTACTGCTACCTTTAACCCCTTACTTTCACATGTCCTATGGGTATGTCCTATACTCAATAAGTCCGCTACTTAGGAGGCTGGCGTCGACTGCTAATTGCAGCTGACACCCATTGCTAACAGCAGAGAACGGAGCAGGCTTAATTTCCTGCTGTTTAGCTACTCAGGCACGGCCGGGACGTCTTAAACGAATGAGTTTCCATAGCTGCCATTTAATTGATTCTATTACTTTCTGTCCCAGACAGGAAGTAATAGAACGGCCATCTTGGTACACCCTTCTGTACTATTTACACAGTGCACAATGGTGTACAGATGACTGAGAACCCTAGTGGTCATGTACCCTGGGGGACTCAATGTCAATGGGAAAAACAGAATGTTTTTAAAGTATACAAAGAATTATAAAAATCTTAAAAGTGCAAATGGGGTTAAAGAAAATCTTCCAATTATTAGATGACATGGAAGGGGCTTCACCCATTTCTAATCCCTCGTAGATGGGCACATTGATGTGCAATGAGATGGTCTACAGCCTGCAAAACACGATTATCAAAATGGCATTCGTCAGTGCTCGCCCCTGGTGGAGGCAGAACTGTTCTTCTTGTTGGTACCTGATGCCTGGATACAAGTAATGGAGTCCCTGACGTCGTTTCTAATAGACTCCCACAAGATTTAGAGACCAGGACTCACCAGGTCTCCCTCGTATCTGTCTCCACATCCCCAAACACTGATCTCCTTACAGTCCTAATGACCTGCTAATGTATTCCTTGTAGTAATCCACAGTGATAATGATCCCGGGATATCACGTGTAGATATCTGGAGCAGGACATTATAATTGGAAATACTAAATGACTGGAGAGAGAAGCCATCCTTCATCCTGTCTGCTCTAATCCCATTATCCCATTATTTTACATAGCACTTTGTGTTCATTACGTCTCTGCTCATTGCGTGTTGTATGATATAAGCCGATTTGTGATCTCTTGCGTGTTATATGATGTATTGCTGTGCAGGAGGCTTCACGGGCCCTCCCCAGGCATCATTTATAATTGTAGTCAGGGCATCCGATGGGTAACAATGATCTATAATTCACTCTGTCACTTTCCCATCTCATCGCCCGGATGTTCTGCCTGGGAATAAGCACCCCCCAACTCTCAGACTTCACCTCCAAACTGTTGATAGTGTATCTATCCGGGAAAAATGCTAAAACCCGCTTCAAAGATTATCGAAGTAGTAGCGGACAGAGAATTCGGTCAGTCTGTTGGAGTATGAGCGTCAAGAGCGGAGAATGAGGTCAGAGCGATAATGTGGAGAATATTAGATTTTTTAAAAATATAATAATAATAAATATATATATTTTTTTTAATAAATAATAGTAATAATAAAAATAATAATAACAATAACAGTGATAATAGATAATAAATAATAGTAATAATATATTATATAATTTTATATCTAGAATGTTATATTTAGTTATTATTTAATATATTATATTTAATTTTTATTTCATATTCAGAATATATGATTACATTTGAGCAGAGCATATGACATTACTGATACAGATGGATCTTTAAAAAAAAGCAAAAAATTAATAAAATAATAATAAAATACATAATAATAATAATAAATATTATTATTACTATATTTATGTATTTATTTTTTGCATTTTCGGGAAAATCTGACTAAGTGTAAGCTTGTGACAATACTGATACAGTACAATCAGATTTTTTAAAAATTATATATGTATATCTAGATATATATATATATATATATATATATATATATATAATATATATATAAAATTAAAACAATAAGGGTATTACTTAATAGAATTAATAAAATACATACATTTTATTATTATTTTAATTATTATATTTATTTATTTTTGACATTTTTGGAAATTGTGTTTGAATTTGTGCAGAGCTTGTGACATTACCGATACAATCAGATTTTTAAAAAATGAAAAGAAATGAAAAATGTATAACAATTATAAAGATTATTATATTTATTTTTAATAAATGATAACAACAGTAAGAATAATATAGATAGCAAAAATAAAGAAAATATAATAAAAGTACAATATTACTAATAATAAAATTAGAGTAGAGCTTGTGACATTACCACTGTTGGTGGCCACATTTTTTTTGTTATCCACAGCAGGTAATACTCCATATTTCCAAGCTGGTGCTCTCTGTTCAGTCTTTTCAGTTTTTCTCATGTGAGGTCATACAGTCATGATGGTTTTGAAACTTGCTGGCTTATCGGACTTTCCAGACTATTGGATTTTCGAAATGTCATTGTATTACTTGAAGGAAATGTGTCATAAAAATTACTTATTGTTTAACTCATGTTTTTATATTAAACACATTCATTAATAATAATTATTAAAATATGTTTTATTATTATTATGTAATATGTGTTTTTATTTTCTATATCACTTTCAAGATTTTTTAAACATTCTTAAATCCTGCAGTTTTCACTTCGGCCACTAGGACTCATAATCTAAAAACAAAATATGGTCGGCACATGCATTTTGAAAAATGAGTCTGTAGGTGCACGCTGGTGTGGCAGCCAAAAGCAATACAAACTCATCGCTTGTAGAGTGCTGCTGATATCCTGTTGTGCATACATTGCTTTTGGCTGCCACACCAGCGTGCACCTTCAGACTCAATTTTCAAAATGGATGTGCTGACCATATTTTGTTTTTAGACTGTTTGCATGGGGGAGTGGCTAGCTGCCATCTTGGTTTTTTACACTCCACCCATCTGCACAGGTTTTTTAGTCAGACCAGGTTATCTTCTCTCCCTGGAATGTGGAGGTCTGAACAGACACAAAGAGAGGTAACATATAGAGTAGGTTCCCATCTGGATTGAGGTCGCCTTGCTGATGGTAGATGGGCTTTTACAGCTTTGATCAAAATGTGCACTAAGAACCTCAACATTTTCATGCATTCCAAAGTAGCAGAAATGCTTTTCCAAAAAATTCCTATGTCCCCTTTGACTGTTTGTTAGTGCTTGTAGAGCTGCTGATATCGTGTTGTGTTTACTATGACTAATAATATCCTGACACTTTCTGTTCAATAGAGAAATATTTTCTATCTTAACAACATTATGGGCCCCGGGTTATAGTACTGCAGTGGGTCCTGCCCAAATATTTAACATCACACTAGGACATGCCTCTAGCCAACCCCAAGCACACTCATATTACCACGCTACTTATGTCTGGGCACCGCCAGCCTGCAGTCTACATGACTTTGGGTCCCTTCTCCACCATGGTTTTTAACTGTTTGCAGATCCTAAAAACACACAAACAGTTAAATTCCTGGCACATACATAGATCACCTGGGGCTCCCATACTTGGGTGGCCCTGGGGCAACTGCCTAGTGTGCCCAATGGAAAGGTTTGCTCTGGTCTGTATCAGTACAAGCAGGGTTACACTGAAAGGTGACAGCAATGCTTATAGATAACATAGGATCCACCAGTCACAATAGGAGATGTCACAGCTCCCCCTCCCTGCACACTGACTTCTTCCCAGGTTACTGAGCATGAACACAACACTCTCCTATTGAAGGATCCACCATTCACAATAGGAGATATCACAGCTCCCCCTCCCTGCACACTGACTTCTTCCCAGGTCACAGAGCATGCCCACAACACTCTCCTATTGAAGGATCCACCACTCACAATAGGAAATGTAATAGCTCCCCTCCTCCCTGCACACTGACTCCTTCCCAGGTCAAAGAGCATGCCCACAACACTCTCCTATATAAGGATCCACCATTCACGATAGATGTCACAGCTCCCCTCTCCTCCTCCCTGCACACTGACTTCTTCCCAGGTCACAGAGCATGCCCACAACACTCTCCTATATAAGGATCCACCATTCACGATAGATGTCACAGCTCCCCTCTCCTCCTCCCTGCACAATGACTTCTTCCCAGGTCACAGAGCATGCCCACAACAAACTCCAATAGAAGCCAATGGGTCTGCTCCTGTTCACAGGCTCCTATGTCCATGAAGCTGCTGTAAAGCATCTCTCTAAATGTTGTTGAAAGCAGCTCAGGAAAGATGGCCGCCCCCAGAATCATAGACATTAGACAGAATTAAAGATTCTACAGTCAGAAAATAAAATCGGCGAAGACGAAAAGAATACGGTTCAGGATCTTATTTTCATTAATAAAAAAAAAAAATGGCGACAGATTCCCTTTAAATTACCTTTGCAATCACTATACACTTTGCATGTCTGGGGTTATGTTCACAAGGGGTAATTTCGGCGCACATTTCGCGTCGTATTTGCGCTCTAATAAAACTATGGATTACGCCTCCTCTCCCCGCTCGTACAATACGATCATATTGTACGCGTGGGGAGATAAGTGACGTCAAATACTTGCGCCGAACACGCGCCACGAGTGATGAATGTCAATGGGGCCGCGGGAGTACGCACGTATTAGCGCGAGCTCCCGAGACACGCGATGTATTGCGGCGCCTATTGTACGCACCGCAATACATCGTGTGAACATACCCTTAGGAGTTTCTCTGAGTATTTTATTGTTTATGTGTGATGTGCTGAGAAGACTTCATATCAAACAAGAGAATGTAATTCACGCTATAAAGCCGTCCCGCATCCAACGATAGTAATCTCCGAGCTTCCTGTGCCAAAGTTTTATTGGACGAGCTAATGTGGTCAAGTCCTTGTGGCCACTAAGATCTCATAGAAACCATCAGTGTAATAAGAAGCTTCATGGAGTGGGAGCAGGAACACCAGCACATTAATATACAGATTTAAATCCAATTAGATTTGTTGTGTTCACATAAACTTAATGATTTACGCTTTCTTTTTTTTTTTCTTTTTTTTTTTTTACACTGTTACAAGTTCATAAAATGTTGCAATTAAAATGAACAATATTTACTCAGAATTCCACGTAATAGATACAAAATCGCACTCGGCTCCATGTCCGTCTATCCATAATTATGAACATTTTCCTATTATGACCTAAACACTTTGCACGGCACGAGGAAAATAATGAGCCCCTGCTTGGTGGCAAAATGTTTCTTCTAATTGTGTGAAAACGGATAAGCCGGGCGGTAATGATTACAGGATCGGCGGCACACGCCTGCACAAACTTCACCTGCAAACTGAAACCTAATGAATTGCTGCTCAAGAGAGATTCCTCCCTACAATTAGCTCCGTTCATTTAGTATGGAGTCAGGAAAATCAGCGCACTGTCCGTTCAAGCGCTCACAAGTTCATTTGACCTTTATTTAACAGGAGGATTGGGAATAGGACAGTTCCGGTCAATTATGAACGGTAGCGACTGTTGCGAACCCACAGAAGTTCATTCTAAATCCTTCTCGTAAAAGTGCTACAAGTCTGTTACGAATAGAGACCCGTATGGGGTGTAAGGAAGCTTTCCACACAAGGGACCTGATGGAAGACCACGTCTGGGTGCAGCAGCTAAAAAAAAAGTATTGCCTCCCATGCACCTCGTCATGGCGAGATTCTAGGAATGCATCACAACACAAAGTAGAACTAATGTCTGCAAAGTAGAGAAAAACAAATTAAGTGAATGCAAAACTATTCACACCCTATGAAGCCGTAGATAGTGGAGAAGCCCTATGGGTGCAATTACAGACTTGAATCTGTATGGAGAGATTATGGGCCATATGTATGAAATCTGTCTAGCAGTAAGACTGTCTTTGGTGCCCATAGCAACCAATCAGAGCTCAGCTTTTATTCTTCCAGAGCATGATATTGAATGAAAGCTGAGCTCTGATTGGTTGCTATAAGCTCTGATTGGTTGCTATGGGCTCTGATTGGTTGCTATGGTCTCTGATTGGTTGCTATGAGTTCTGATTGGTTGCTATGAGCTCTGACTGTCTGCTATCGGCTCTGATTGGTGGCTATGAGCTCTGATTGGTTTCTATGAGCTCGGATTAGTTGCAATGGGCTCTGATTGCTTCCAATGGGCTCTGATTGGTTTCTATAGGCTCTGATTGGTTGCAATGGGCTCTGCCTGGTTGCAATGAGCTCTGATTGGTCGCTATGAGCTCTGATTGGTTGCTATGAGCTCTGACTGTCTGCTATGAGCTCTGATTGGTGGCTATGGCCTCTGATTGGTTGTTATGGGCTCTGAGTGGTTTCTATGAGCTCTGATTGGTTGCTATGAGCTCTGATTGGTTGCCATGAGCTCTGATTGGTGGCTATGGGTTCTGATTGCTTGCAATGAGCTCTGATTGGTTGCTATGGGCTCTGATTGGTTGCTATGGGCTCTTATTGGTTGTTATGGGCTCTGATTGGTTGCCATGGGCTCTGATTGGTGGCTATGGCCTCTGATTGGTTGCAGTGAGCTCTGATTGCTTGCAATGAGCTCTGATTGGTTGTTATGGGCTCTGATTGGTTGTTATGGGCTCTGATTGGTTTTTATGGGCTCTGATTGATCACTATAAGGTCTGATTGGTTGCTATAAGCTGTAATTGGTTACTATGGGCTCTGATTGGTTGCTATGGGCTCTAATTGGTTACTATGGGCTCTGATTGGTTGCTATGGGCTCTAATTGATTGCTATGAACTCTGACCGGTTGCTATGGGCTCTTCTTCATTGTTATGAGCTCTGATTGGTTGCTATTACCTCTGATTGGTTGTTATGGGCAACAAAGACAGTCTTAGTGTCAGACAGTTTTCATACATAAGGCCCGTTATGTCTTTAGTTTACACGTGTTTTAACAATTTGTCAAAATTCAGGGGGTTCTTGTTTGGGCGGCTTTACTCCAGCTACACTTTACCATTTCTACAAGGTATGGACCCTCACCTGGCCAAAAACAAATCATGAAGTCCAAGGGGGTTGAGCGCTACTTTGAACATTTATTTGGACCTAAGGGCATGTGCACACAGCGTTTGTGGATCCGTGTTGGATCTGCAGCATCTTTTGGATCTAAAACAGATCCAACACTCAGCTGTGCGATTGGCTGCATGTTGGATGCAGTAGGATCGCACCCTATAGTTTATTATAGGGCTCCTGCTGCATCTTTCGGACCAAGAATTGACATGACAATTCTTGGAACGGATCCGTAAGACGCAATGAGACGCACTGGCGATCACTCGTGTAAACGCTGATGTGTGTTTCACATTGAAAGCTATGTAAAAGCGCACTGCTATTTGTTAGCTGCGTGTTTGGGGCCATTTGGGGACCGTCAGACGGATCCAAACACACAGCTCAAAAACGTATGTAACACGGACCAAAAACACTGTGTGAACGTACCCCAAGGGCGCGTCCTCACGGCACAGTACAAATACCGGTCGGTTTTTGTCCGGTTTGTGTGCCGGAGAAAAGATGAGTGGAGAAAAGCCCTCCCCCTTCACATTCAAATGCACATATTCCATCCGAGAACCGGACGGAAGAATGAACATGCACAATGTTTTTCGGGCGGCCGGCGGTTTGAAAACCCGTGCAGTGGGGACAGTGGGGACTGCTGCAGGGGTTTTCCATAGAGCCCCGTTGTGCTTTGTTGCGGCCGGTTTTTCAGATGGTCTGTAAAACCGCAAACCGTCTGAAAAACCAGCCGCAAACCGGTGCCGTGGGGACATGCCCTAAGAGTCATAATCTATCAGTTGTTTATATGCTATGAGGGTGGGAAGCACTTTATATCTGGTGTACGAAGCAGAGCACAATCTATCAAATCTACAAATGGTCGCATCACCTGGGAGCAGTCCGTGCACCACATGTAGTCATTTAATGCTTTTAAATGGTTGATACATAACCACAATGAGCCAAACCTATAATCACACAGTGATCCAAGTCTATATGTAATCAACATGGCACCAAGCAATCATTCAAGGCTACATTAACCTATAAAGCACCAGCCCATGGCCCATGTCTATATATAATGTACATAGCCCCAGGAAATGATTCAAGATTATATATAATGCATAAAGCACTATACCATGATCCAGCTGTACAGGTAATGTGTATAGCAAAATGACATGACCTTAGTCTGTATATAATGTACATAGCACCAGGCCACGATCCTAGTCTACAGGTAATGTACATAGCGCCATGCCATGACCAAGTCTATATATAATGTACATAGCACCATGTCATGACCAAGTCTATATATAATGTACATAGCACCATGTCATGACCAAGTCTATATATAATGTACATAGCACCAGGCCATGATCCGAACCTATATATAAAGTGTATAGCACCATGCCATGAACGAAGTATAAATATATTGTACATAGCACCATGTCATGACCCAAGTCTACATAAAATGTACATAGCACCAGGCCATGATCCGAGCCTATATATACTGTACACAGCACCATGTCATGACCAAGTCTATATATAATGTACATAGCACCATGTCATGACCAAGTCTATATATAATGTACATAGCACCAGGCCATGATCCGAACCTATATATAATGTATATAGCACCATGCCATGACCGAAGTTTACATATATTGTACGTAGCACAAGGCCATATCCAAGTCTACATATAATGTACATAGCACCAGGCCATAATCATAACTTATATATAATGTATATAGCACCAGGCCAGATCCAAGTCTACATATAATGTACATAGCACCAGGCCATGATCATAACTTATATATAATGTATATCGCACCCTGGCAGGACCGAAGTTTCCATATATTGTACATAGCACCATGCCCTATTCAAGTCTACATATAATGTACATAGCACCAGGCCATGATCATAACTTATATATAATATATATAGCACCTTGCCATGACGGAAGTTTACATATATTGTACATAGCACCATGTCATGACCCAAGTATACATTAACCTACAAAGCACCAGGCCATGATCTGAGTCTATATATAATGCACATAGCATCAGGCCATGACCCAATCTACATATTAGTGCATCAATAATCAATAATATTAGACTATCATTGAAAATGAAAGGGGTTCTCCAGGATCTTTTTATTTGTTATAGGACTCTCACAAATGTATGATATTAAACCTTGTAATTCATCCTGTAATGAGTCTATACATTATATGGGTTTCTCTGTTTGATTTAAATGATTGATATCAATTATCTTTTCAGTGATAGTGTAATCTTCTGAGATGCGCTAGTGTAATGTACACAGCATCATTCCATGACCAAAGTCTACAGGTGAACTACAGAACACTATGTAATCTTTTTAACGCACATAGGGAATGAACTGACCATCCTGTAACTTCTGTAGAGCATCGAGCACAGACTCAGGTCTACAAGTGGCCTACAATGATCTGAACCTGCAACCGAGCACACGGGACCATTCAATGATCAGCAGACGCGTCCAGTTCAATGTCTCTCTACCTTGTTAGTCTTGAACTGTCCAGGACAGGGCCATATGGGTCTATAGCCAATCTACCCTGGGCCATCAATGGAGCCCACACACGGTCTTCATACGTCGGCATAATATTCTCAATATGCTGCTAATGTCTTTTCTGAATGGAGCAAACACTAATCACTGAATGTCACAGGTATCCTTTAATTTCTGTTTGCAGACACATGGCCGCAGGTGCTGGGTAACGGTATAGCGCTTGTTGTCAGATATTTATCCTCTGAAGAGAGCAGAATATATGCAAAATAATTCATTATCACGCGAGCCTCGGATAGCCTTTCTAAACGCCCAGCTCCCAGCACAATCAGTGACCTCGTTACGATGAGACGATCCTCTGATGCTATATGAACTGTTACATAAAAGTGTCGCCCTGAAAGACAATGTGTCAAATCTGTGACATCATAGCTGCCTAAGGGCAAGCGTGTGACATCACCGCCCTGGAGAGTGGACGAATAAGACTCCTATGACCGACAAAGACGATGAACCAAGATTTTCTATTCAATATTTTTCAAGCATCTGCATCAGCAGAATGAGGAATTATATGAACGAGCGGTAATTCTGCATCACGCTCCTCTTTGTATCGCTGCTCATGGTAAAGCTCTGATATAGAGAGACTATCAGCTCCATGAGACGCTCCTTCATGTGTTGATTTATGTTCTGTGCTTAAATGAAGCGTCACTTTCTGTGACATTCCCCCCCCCCGAGAATGGAGGGCGCACAGCAAACACTCAGGGTATCCAGTCCAAGCAATCACCAACTCCCTCCTGTCCTGTGTTTGTTTTCACAATGTATCAGAGCTAATAAAGACTAATCATTGTATCTATGCAGCGCAAGTAACAGGTATTAGTGCAGGCGGTTAAACACATAGACAATCGTCTAGACTGGATACAATTGTAGCGGTGTTCTCCATTCTGTTCTATAGGAGTTCCCAGTACAGGGGAGCGCTGTGTTCTTCATTCTGTTCTATGATAGTTCCCGGTACAGGCGAGCGCTGTGTTCTCCATTGTGTTCTATGGGAGTTCCCAGTACAGGGGAGCGCTGTGTTTTTCATTCTGTTCTATGGGAGTTCCCAGTACAGGGGAGCGCTGTGTTTTTCATTCTGTTCTATGGGAGTTGTAGTACAGGGGAGCACTGTGTTCTCCATTCATCTCTATGGGAGTTCCCGGTACAGGGGAGCGCTGTGTTCTCCATTCTCCTCTATGGGAGTTCCCAGTACAGGGGAGCGCTGTGTTCTCCATTCTGTTCTATGGGAGTTCCCAGTACAGGGGAGCGCTGTGTTCTCCATTCTGCTCTATGGGAGTTCCCAGTACAGGGGAGCGCTGTGTTCTCCATTCTGTTCTATGGGAGTTCCCAGTACAGGGGAGTGCTGTATTCTCCATTCTGTTCTATGGGAGTTCCCAGTACAGGGGAGCGCTGTGTTCTCCATTCTGTTCTATGGGAGTTCCCAGTACAGGGGAGTGCTGTATTCTCCATGCTGTTCTATGGGAGTTCCCAGTACAGGGGAGCGCTGTGTTCTCCATTTTGTTCTATGGGAGTTCCCAGTACAGGGGAGCGCTGTGTTCTCCATTCTCCTCTATGGGAGTTCCCAGTACAGGGGAGCGCTGTATTCTCCATTCTGCTCTATGTGTGTTCCCAGTACAGGGGAATGGTCCTAGGGGACTGTGTTTCTCCATTCTGTTCTATGGAGTTCCCAGTACAGGGGAGCACTGTGTTCTCAATTCTCTTCTATGGGAGTTCCCAGTACAGGGGAGCACTGTGTTCTCCATTCTGTTCTATGGGAGTTCCCAGTACAGGGGAGCGCTGTGTTCTCCATTCTGTTCATGGAGTTCCGTAAAGCTGCCCAGTTACAGGGGAGTGCTGTGTTCTCCATTCTATTCTATGGGAGTTCCCAGTACAGGGGAGCGCTGTGTTCTCCATTCTGGTCTATGAAAGTTCCCAGTACAGGGGAGCGCTGTGTTAGGCCATACTCAGATCTTACGTAGAACAGAATGAAGAATTGTGTGAAAGCCTGACCAACTCTCTGTTCTGAACAGAGACTTTTTGGTGCCTATACCCGAGATAGGTGTGGGTCGCACCACTGTCACCAATTAATATGGAATCCAAGTGCGGGATATGAACACCTCTTTAAAAAAGTTTGAAATAAAACAGGTCGAAATTTATGTGTATTTAAACCCATTTACATCATAAATTTCACCAAAAATTGTCACAAATCATCATTTTAACCAATCTTTGAAAAAATGTCACTGTGAATTCGGCTTATCTGGAACTTTTCTGAAAGTGGCTCAGATTTTGGCTGCACCTGCTCGGGTATAGATTTTAGTTTCTAACTTTAGTACACCTGGGAATATATTTAGCCTGATTCACTCTGATGTGAATCTTATTTTTTCCCCCACTCTCAATACATCTGCCTCAAAGTCATTAGAAATATTTTAGATTTTCCATTCTGTAATGATTGGTCTTTATCAGGACAATATTTCATGCTACAGATTTGTTCACTGTGGCCCTAATAAGTCATAATATCATATCTATGGTGAACTTGCAATGTATTTTTCACTATATGATCGCCGCTGTGTGGTCATAAATTGGTGCAAAATATTCTCCTTTTATGACCGTTATTAAAATCTTTGTTATTATAAGTGAGTTTTTGGATTATAGTGAAGCGACCATAACCGGTACGTGTCTGATCTGAAGGGTTAAAGTGCTTGTCTCACTCCAGGGATTGCTGCTTTTTATGTTAAAGATCCTGCAAAAACAAGTCACTTTGCAATATCTGTCCATTAACAGTGTCCTACCTATTCCTAGATATCCCCTCCTGTATGGGCTGCACCAGCTCCTCAGGTTGCTATATCTACAGACCTGTTAGATCTATCCTGATAGGCTGCTAGCACTGGTTGCTATAGCTACAGATCTGTTCAATCCCTCCTGATAGGCTGCCAGCACTGGTTGCTATAGCCACAGAAGTGTTTGATCTCTCCTGATAGGCTGTCAGCATTGGTTGCTATAGCCACAGACCTGTTTGATCTATCCTGATAGGCTGCCAGCACTGGTTGCTACAGCTACAGACCTGTTCTATCTCTCCTGATAGGCTGCCAGCACTGGTTGCTACAGCTACAGACCTGTTCTATTTCTCCTGATAGGCTGTCAGCGCTGGTCACTATAGCTACAGACCTGTTCATTCTCTCCTGATAGGCTGCCAGCACTGGTTGCTATAGCCACAGAGCTGTTTGATCTCTCCTGATAGGCTGCCAGCACTGGTTACTATAGCTACAGACCTGTTCCATCTCTCCTGATAGGCTGCCAGCACTGGTCACTAGAGCTACAGACCTGTTAGATCTATCCTGATAGGCTGCTAGCACTGGTTGCTATAGCTACAGATCTGTTCAATCCCTCCTGATAGGCTGCCAGCACTGGTTGCTATAGCCACAGAAGTGTTTGATCTCTCCTGATAGGCTGTCAGCATTGGTTGCTATAGCCACAGACCTGTTTGATCTATCCTGATAGGCTGCCAGCACTGGTTGCTACAGCTACAGACCTGTTCTATTTCTCCTGATAGGCTGCCAGCACTGGTTGCTACAGCTACAGACCTGTTCTATTTCTCCTGATAGGCTGTCAGCGCTGGTCACTATAGCTACAGACCTGTTCATTCTCTCCTGATAGGCTGCCAGCACTGGTTGCTATAGCCACAGACCTGTTTGATCTCTCCTGATAGGCTGCCAGCACTGGTTACTATAGCTACAGACCTGTTCCATCTCTCCTGATAGGCTTCCAGCACTGGTTGCTATAACCACAGACCTGTTTGATGTATCCTGATAGGCTGCCAGCACTGGTTGCTATAGCTACAGACCTGGCTTCTACTGCAAACCTAGTAGAAGCCAGTAAACACGCCCCTGAATTTAAAATGAAACCAAGAAAACAGAACTGAGGTGAGATGAATCAATGTAGTGAGACAACCCCTTTAACACTGCTCCCATGTGCGCGGCCTGAGCTCCTGAAAGAGTTAACCCAAGTTCCTTCCCATTTGTAATTGGTGCCTAAATCCAGCGTTTCTTGGGACTTACACCACTGCAGTCTTCAAACAGCTGACGGCAGGCTAGTTTAACCGGATTAATTCTCAAAGAAGAACAGGAGCTGGGCTAATGCTGGGACGCACGTTTCCTTTGTGTTGTATAATGGAAAACTGAAAAGACAACAGGCTTACTGGAGGCTTACTGTGGTAACAGACTACACTTAGAAGATCATACATGCCATAATCTTCTTATTCAATAAGTCCGCGTCATTATATGGAAAGCAGGGGGAATCAGCCAGTCATAGAGCACCGAGGGGGCAACCGAGGTTACCCTGTGATGCCGAGATGGCCAGCCAGCCGTTGGCTCAATGCATTGGATGACATCTATGGCTGTTCCCATTATGTTTACACCTACCTGGAGCACAATCATTTGTAAAAAGTATACAGCAGTCCCTCAATATACAATATTAATTGGTTTCAGGATGACCATTGTATGATGAGACCATAACCCTATGGAAAACTGGGGAGTGGTTCTGGGCGTCCATTATATATTGAGACCATAACATCACTTTTTATGATGAGGACAGGAACTTGTAAGGTCATGGACCTTATAAGTGTACCAGAAAATGGTGCCCAAAGGAGACGCTCATCCTGGCACATATAAGAGCAATAGAGGACAGGTAGTACTGCACTATACTGTAGGGAGGCGCTAAGACACCAAACCGCAGCCCTCACTAATCAGTAAGAACAGTACAGGCATGTAGGCGCATGTACTTAGAGCGGTGCTATAGACCCCCAATTACTGCATGCACCCACTAAAACATTAAGAGGACAGGACAGTAGTACCGACTGTACTGTAGAGAGGCGCTAAAAGACCCCAATCACTGCGCCCTCAATAATCATTAAAGGCAGTACAGGAAAAGAGTATTGCACTGTACGTAGAGGGCGCTATAGACCCAATCCTGCCTGCACCTCACCTAATACATGTAAGAGCATCAGGACATGTGTACCCACTGTACTGTAGAAGGTGCTATAGACCACCAATCACTGATGCACCTCATAATATATGTAAGGCAGTACAGGGGAATGTAGTACCGCACTGTACGTAGAGAGGCGCAAAAGACCACCAATCATGCATGCACCTCATAAACATGAAGAGCAGTAAGGAATTTTAGTACGCACTGTACTGTGAGGGGCTAAAGGCCACCAATCATGCATGCCATACTAATAATGAAAAGCAGTAAGGCTGAGTACCCCACTTTAAAATGTAGAAAGGGGGCAGGCCCCCAACACTGCATGCACATCACAAAACATGTAAAAGCAGTACGGACATGTAGTCCGTGTATGTGAGAGGTGCTTTAGACCCCAATTACTGCATGCACTCACTAAACATTTAAAACAGTTAAGGACATTAGTACCCATTGTACTGAGGAGGCGCTTTAGAAACCCCCAATCACGCATGCAATCACAATACATGTAAGGCATAAGGGAAAAGATTAGGCAAATTTCTTTTTGAGCGGTGCTATTACCCCCAATCACTGCATGCCCTCACTAATTTCTGTAAGAGCAGAACGGGAAAGTAGTACCGACTGTACTGTAGAGGGTGCATAGACCCCCAATCCTGCATGCACATCACTAATAAAGTAAGACGTACAGGGCATGTAGTACAACATTGTACGTAGGAGGGCTATAGACCCCCAATCCTGCATTCCCCACAATACGTAAGAGCAGTACAGGGCATTAGTACGCACTGTACTGTGGAGGGTATAGGCACCCCAAACACTGCATGCCACACTAATACATTAAGAGCAGTAAAGGTCATGTAGTACCGCACTGTACTTAGAGGGTGCTGAAGACCCCCCAATCACGCTGCCTCACTAATACATGTAAGACAGTACGGCATTAGACCGCACGTATGTAGAGAGGAGAAAAGACCACCAACACTGCACACCTCTCTAATAAATGTAAGAGCAGTAAGGACATGTAGTACCGCACTTACTGTAGAGAGGTGTTTGCCACCAATCACTGCATGCACCCCACTAATACATGTAAAAAAGTACAGGACATTGAAACCCCATTGTATGTGAGAGGCGCTATAACCCCCCAATCACTGCATGCACATCATAAACATGAAAGGCAGTACAGGACATGTATTACCGCAATGTATGAGAGAGGGGCATAGACCACCAATCCTCATCAAACACTAAAAGATGTAAAACAGTTACGACATGTAGTACCAATTGTACTGTAAGAGGGTTTCTATAGACCACCAAAAACACTGAAAGACCCTCACTAATAATTAAAAGCGAAAAAGGGCTGTTGTAACCGCACTGTATGTAGAGGGGTGCTATAGACCCCCCAATCCTGAGCAAATCACTAATAATTAGACAGTAAGGACATGTAGTACCCACATTGTACTGTAAGAGGGCTTTGACCACCCAAACACTGCTGACCTACAAATACTTTTAAGAGCAGACAGTCATTTTCCGCAATTACTTTAGAGCGGTGTATAGACCCCAATATGCATCACCTCATAATACATTAAGAGCATACAGGACATGTAATACCCCCACTTACTGTAGAGAGGTGCTAAACCCCAATCCCGCTTTCCTCACTAATACATGTAAGAGCAGTACAGGAATGTAGTACCGCACTGTCTGTAAGAGGCCTAAGACCACCAATCACTGCATGACCTCACTAATACATGTAAGAGCAGTACAGGACATGTATACCGCACTGTTTGTAGAGAGGCGCTATAACCAATCACTGCATGCACCCACAATCATGTAAGAGCAGTACAGACGTAGTACCGCACTGTAATGAGAGGGCACTTAGGATGCCCAAAACACGCATGCCTCACTAATACATGTAAGAGCAGACAGGACATGTAGTACTGCATGTACTGTAGAAGGTCTATGACCCCCAATCACTTGCACCCCCTAATACATTAAAAGCAGTCAGGACATGTATTTTCCCCCCTTTTTGTAAGGGGGTCTAGGACCACCAAACACTGCATGCACATCACTAAAACATGTAAGGCAGTACAGGACAGTAGAAAAAGCACGTACTGAGAGAGGTGCTATAGACCACCAATCCCTGCATGACTCACTAATCATGTAAGACGTACGGAAGTATTTTCCGCAATGTACTTTTTAGCGGTGGGTATAGAACCCCCAATATGCAGCACCTCACTAATACATGTAAAAAAGAACAGGACATTAGTCCGCCTGTACGTAGAGGGTGCTAAAGACCACCAACCCCGCATTCACCTCACAATAAGTAAGGCAGTACAGGACGTAGTACCAATTGTACTGTAGAGAGGGCATAGACCCCCCAAACACTGCAAGCACCCCCTAAACAGTAGAGCCGGTCAGACATGTATTACCGCAAAGTACTTAGAGCGGTGCTATAGACCCCCAAAAACTGCATGCATACTAAAAAAAATTAAGGCAGAAAGGACATGAGTACCGCATTTTACTGTAGAGAGGGGCTTAAAACCCCAATCCTGCATGACCTACTAATACAGTACGAGCATAAGGACTGTAAGAGAGAGACGCTATAGACCCCAATCACTGCGACCTCACTAAAACTGTAAGAGTAGTACAAGAATGTAGTACCACCTGTTTCTGTAGAAGGGGGATATAGACCCCTTATTGCATGCCCTCACTAAACAGTAAAACCATACAGGGAAAGTAGTGCTGCATGTCGTGAGAGGGGCTATAGACCGCCAATCATGCATGCCCTCACTAAAAACATGTAAAGCAGTAAAGGACATGTAGTACCGCACTGTTTTTAGGAGGGCTATAGACCCAATAAATGCTGCCCTCACTAAAACATGTAAACAGTACGGACATGTATACCCCCACGTACTGTAGAAGGGCTATAGACCCCAATACTGCATCACCTCACTAAAAAATGTTAAAAAGCATACGGACATGTAGTAAGCCCCCTGTACTGTGAGAGGGGCTAAGACCCCCAAACACTGCATTTCACCTACTAAAACATGTAAGACATAAAGGAATGTTTGTACCAATTTACTGTAGAGGGCGCTTAGCCATCATCACTGCTTTCCCTCACTAAAAACTGTAAGAGCATGCAGGACATGTAGTACTGACTGTACTGTAGAGAGGGGCTAAACCACCAATCACTGCATGCACCTCACTAATACATGTAAGAGCAGTACGGACTGTAGTACCGCACTTACTGTAAGAGGGATAATCACCAATCACTGCTGCTCCCCACAATAAAAATTCAGGATAACATGTCTTTGACATTGCATTTTGACACCACACTCAACTTACAATGTTGTAGGAAAGAGCATTGTATAAATATTGTACCTGGGCCACTGGGGCAAAACAGGCTTGCCCCTGTGTGCTGCACTGGCATGCAATAATGCCATAACTTTACTTTCCTTTAGATTCTGCCCACTTATGCCAAGATGCAACATATCAGTTTGGGGTGCCCCTTTTTTTTTTTGTATTTTCAAAAAAAACTTTGACACCTATTTCTTTATATAAATGAATTTGTAACCAAAACCAGGTGCATTTGACCTTTTAAATGGCCTAAAGTGGCGCATCAAATTTTGGGTACAAGATTGCATGCCCCTTTTTTTTTTTGGTAAGCCAAAATTAGGGCATTAAATATGCTTACAAGGTAGACCACAACCAGATTTTTGGCAGGTTGATTTTTTCGGCCTTTTAAAACCCCTTTAAAGGGCCCCTTAAAAACGGTGGAAGCGCCTCTTTCTGACATGTCGCCTATGTCCGGGAAAAGCCACCACACACCTTGCCCTGTTGTAAAATTAAAAGGGGTTTTTTTCCAAAAAGTAATTTTTGACGGGGATCCCCAAAAGGGGTATTTAATCCACTTTCTAATATATATGATTAAAAAAATCAACTGTGAAGCACAACTTCTTTACATGCCTTATTACTTAAAAGTTTAATTGACAACCCGGACTGATCTGGTGTGTTGCATTTTGGGCACTTCTTTCTAGACAGGGAACAGAAGGATTGAAAGGGGGGATTTTGGGTTTAGTTGGTTATGAGGCTTTTCCCCTGCTGAAATTTGAAAAACCCACTATTGTAAGTAATTATTTTAGAAACAAATGTAAGATACTCCCTTTGTCCCCCCCCCGGCTCTAAAGGGGCTGGGGAGGAAATTGCATTTAGGGGCTTTCTGTTGATAGAGAACCACTGTTGAAGTAATTCCTTAGAAAACTTTACAACGCCCCCTTGCTTACCCCTTTGCTGGGCCCCCCCCGCTGTCTCTGCCCCGCACCGTTCTGACACTGAAAATGATTTGTTTATTTTCTATCCTGAAAAATAACAGGGTAAGGAAAGTCATTTTGGGCAAAACCCCTTTTAAAGCCGTATATTGTACTTGATGAAAATCTTGAAATTTCCCCGCAAGAAAAAGAATTATATAATGGGACCCGGAAGGTGCTCTTAAATCCGCATTGATTATTTTTTTCTGCTACAAGTGGATGAGACTTTGGAAACTGCAAGCAAAGAGGGTAAAGCTATGTTCACATGGAGCGGATGAACGGAAAATCCACAACATGTAGAACGTCCGCAACACGAAGCTGCATAAAATGGAAATGTATTTGTGGAACATTTATAGAAAATAAAAAACTCAGTGGATTTAATTCCAAAATACAATTCCTGCAGACTGCAGGGAATCGACAGAAAAAACCTTTACAACAATTTATTGGGAACTATGTGGGATTTGATTCCCCTTGGAAGTTAATGCTGAAAATCTGAGAAATTCTCATTGCAACTTCTCTGCAACATGAATGAATAAGCGGAGGATTTACATTCCGCCCCAAAAAAGTAAATGCCGAGCCGTCCGGCAGGTTTTCGGGGGTTGGATGAGATGGTATCGTGTCCCCATTTCCCTTTGTGCAATAATACACTGCGGAGTTTTCACCTGCAAAATCGGAACAGAGAATTTGCAGTGTATCTGCCTCCTGTGAACGCACCCGGAGGGTTTTTCCTAAGCTTTGGGGGCCGGGAATCTCGGGAACAAGGATGTGCGGGCACAGCCCTGCCTCTTCATGCAAACCCTACTGGGAGCAGCGATGGGGACTACCCCCTGAGGTGTGCCCAGAGGAGGAAGCACGATTTCCTGCACCCGCTGCAAAAACCATTCTTGGCCCCTCAACCTTCCTGCTAATCCTGGCTCCTGGCGGCATCTTATGATGATGAGAGGGGAAACATAATTATTTATTTTTTGATATTAGAATTTAAATACAATTACCCTAAATTTTTGGGTTTGCACCAGAAAAGGTGTTTTACAATGCATCAAAAATGGTGCTTTTTTAGGAAAATTTGTTGCAGACACATTATTAGGGGCTTAAGGCCTCATTAAAAAACCACTTTTAAAGGGGGAGTGGCTTGTGGAAAATTGGGCGTGGCCAGAATGCAAAACACTGCACCAAAATCTGCGCCAAGATTCTGCCGTAGAAAGTGAGCCAAAAAAAAAACTTGCCTTTTCTGGGAGTGCTAGGGATTGCACCATTCAGATATTTGGGGTTGCACTTATCTGGGGTGCTAGGGGCTTGCACTTATGTGGGAGTACTATGGGCTTGCACTTATTACAGAGTACTTGGTTTGCACTTATTGGGATCTATGGCTTGCACTTTTGGGGGGATTGGGTTAAATTTTTTGGGCTGGGGCCACTTATTGGGAGTACATGGGCTTGCATTTATAACAGAGATTTTGGGGCTTGCATTATTACAAATACTATGGCTTGAAAATTTTTTTACGGTAATTTGGGGCTTGCACTTTTTACGGTACTTGGTTGCCTTTCGGGGAGTCAGGGGGCTTGCACTTTTTGGGAGACTAGGCTTGCATTTAAACAGAGTAAGGGGTTTGCACTATTGAGTACTATGGCTTGCATCATTACAAGTACATGGCTTGCACTATTGAGTACTATGGTTTGCATCTTACGATTACTAGGGCTTGCCCCATTGAGTCTAGGGGTTGCACTTTTACAGGGTTACTATGGGCTTGCACTTATCTGGGAGTGCTATGGGCTTGCACTCATTACAGATATTGGGGCTTGCACTTACTGGAGTGCTAGGGCTTGCACTATTCGAGTTATTTTTTAAATGGGGGGCTTTAACTTATTTGGGGTCTAGGGCTTGCACTTTATCGGGGGAGTATATGGACTTGCCATTTTTTCGGGTATTTGGGGCTTGCACTTTTTGGGGAGTACTATGGTTCACTTTTTGGGACTATGGTTGCACTTATTGGGAGACAGGGGTTTTCACTTATGGGAGTACTAGGGGGTTGCACTTTTTGGGGGATACTAGGGCTTGCACTTATTACTGGGTACTATGGGCTTGCACTTATCTGGGAGTACTAGGGTTTTGCATTTTTACGAGAAGGGCTTGCACTTATCTGGGAGTGCTATGGCTTGATTATTAGTCTATGGGTTCATTTAAACTGGGGGGGCTAGGGTTGCACTTATTGGGAAAATATGGGCTTCACTTATTGGGGGGGAACTATGGCTTGCATTATGGGAGACATGGGCTTCCCTTAGTGGGATACTAGGGTTTTGCACTTATTGGGATACTATGGGTTGCACTTTGGGGAGTACTTGGATTGCACTTATTACAGAGACATGGGCTTGCACTTTTTGGGATCAAGGGGCTTCCTTAAAGAGTACAGGGTTTCACTTATTGGGTCTATTTCTTCCCTTTATTGGGAGACTATGGCTCCAAAAAACTGGTTTAAGGGGCTTGCACTTTGGGGAGGCATGGGCTTGCACAGGGGGATACTAGGGCCCGTTCGCTCCCCCCCCCCCCACTCTCTGGGGAAAGATTGCATCTACATACACTGCTTTAAATTGGCAATAAATAAAGTTGACGAGCGCGAGCATCCATGGCCTAATCATGCTGAAAGCCTTCTGCACGAGCTGCACCGATCCGGCCGGACACAGCAAGGTACATTAAACCGAAATTAATGCCCACTTATAACAGAGTGTCACTTACAAGCTCATCACAGCTCCTTACAAGCAAAGCTTCCCCATCAACACTGCGCGCCCTTTTTTATAAACCTCCCTCCCCCCGACACGGGCCAAAACCAACCTCCGCCCCTTTCCCCCTTACAGGTAACCCCCCCTGACTGCCTGCACTCAGGGCTGATTCAGGATGATCCGGGGAAAGGGCAATTGGGGCGGGCAGTTTAAAGGCAGAGTGAATCCCATTTCACAATCGGGGCATTGCGTTATGCAGGGGCACGGATCATTGTACATATTTAAAGGTTTTTCCTTTAAAATTTCCCCCGGGAAAGTCTTTTCAGAAATATGGGGCATTTGTATTGGGAAAGTCACCCCCAAATGATTCCCCCACTGTCCCTACCCCCCAATTTAGAGATTGCAAACCCCGCCCAAAACATGACTCACACCAAGCACGCCCCAACCAGCCCCCCCAAAACTACATACCAACTTTTTAAATAGCCAAAAAGGGAACATTTTTAGGACTGCTTTTTTATCAAAATGAAATATTTGTAAGTCGTTAGTAATATACAAGGAAAGCCTCAGATACTTTAAAGTTTGACAGTCAATTTTTTGACGCAAATCTTTTTCCCCAAAAGAAAAAGAGGGACTTTTTAAAAAAACAAAGGGGCAGAGGGCCAATATTAAAAATAGGGACTGTCCCTCCAAAAAAAGGGGCATTGGGGGGTATGCCCTGTTTACATCCTGCTCTTTTTAGAGTTAACATGAGCTACACTTAATTGGGGGAAAAGGCTGAGTTGCCTTTTCGGGGGACTAATACTATAAAGATTGCACTTATTTGGCAGTACCATGAGATTGTGCTCATTTGGGAGGACCATTATCTTGCTCTTATCTTGGACTATTTTGATCTTACACTTCTCTGGGAGTTTTTTTGTTTGCACTTTCAAGAGTAATTGGCTTTCATTTTTTAGGGAAAACTACACTTGCACCTATTTGGAAGGACTAAAAACTTACACTTATCTAGAAGTACTATTAGCTTGAATTTTTTTTTCAGATACTATGACGCATTATTACAGATAGTATGGGCTTTCCTGATTAAGTACTATAACTTACACTTTTACAGAACTACGCTTTTAATACCCTTTTTTAAATTAAGGACTATTGGGGGTTATATAATTAAAAGTATATGAGTTGCCCCTTTTACAGAGTACAGGGCTTCACTTAAAACAGAGTACTATGGGTTAATAATTACAGAGTACAAAGGGTTTCTAATTACAGGAAATATGGGCTTTTAAATTAACGACACTATGAGCTTGCACTTATTACAGAGTACTAAATTTACCCTTGGGGGTCTTAATTTTCAAAGTCTATTCTGTTATTCAGAGTACTTGGCTTACTTATTACAGGTAGAGGGCTTGCACTGATTATTGAGTACTATGAACTTACACTTATTACAGAGTACTATGGGCTTATACTAATTACAGAGTACTATGGGCTTATACTAATTACAGAGTACTATGGGCTTATACTAATTACAGAGCACTATGAGCTTGCACTGATTACAGAGTACTATGGGCTTATACTAATTACAGAGTACTATGAGCTTGCACTTATTACAGAGTACTATGGGCTTGCACTGATTATTGAGTACTATGGGCTTATACTAATTACAGAGTACTATGGGCTTGCACTCATTACAGAGTACTATGGACTTGCACTCATTACAGAGTACTATGGACTTGCACTCTGCACCTTACAGGTAACCCGCCTGAGCATGCCTGCACCTCGAGGGCTGATTACGGTGATAGATCCTGAAGTAAAGGGCAATTCTAGTGATCAGGTTGATGGCAGATGGCGATGGAGCGGCGGCTTCCTTCTGATTGTCAGGCACCGGGGCCGCTAACAATGTCCTGCTTTGTCTCCTGTCACTATGGCTGGAGCGGCGGCACAAACATCTCATTGTCAGCCGGAGGCGGCGGGTCACAAAGGCCTCCTTACAAAGCGTCAATGAAAGGTGCCCCACAGTGACGATCCCCTCCTCGCAGGATCTCTCCGCCTGCATTGAGCCGTTAATAGAGGTTTCCACTCGGAAGGCTCCTTCTCTCCCCGCTAACAATGTGCGGATAATAATGGCACGGTTATTGAGAGCAGGAGTTTTAAGTCGGGCTTTTCTGCAGATAGAGCGTCTGTGGCTGTGTTTAATTAGAGATTACACCGCGGAGCTGAATAACCGAGATGCTAATGAATTAAATGCGGTCAGAAAAGAAAAAAGAAAAAATTCGTTCTGTGCGCGGCTCCCTCTCCGGCTGCTTCGGTCTCGCTGCCTTGAATACATTTGAATCGCATTGTGTTCTTGTTTGGATCAAAGGGTCTCCATAAATGCCTGTTATTATTATTATTATACCAGTGTTATTATCTGCCGGCTGCTGCCGTCGTCTTCGCATTTGTCATTCTCTTCTCGGCGCGCGTTTGGCGACAGCCGCTGTTTACACGCAAACTTCATTTTCTCCCATTGTTGTTCTGCTGACAGTCACTGCTACCTGGGGAGTCGGGTGCAAAGCAGCGGCCAGAGGTCTGCAGTAGAAACGTGGGGGGACATGTATGAATGGGGTGCGGCAGCTTCTGGGGTGCCGTCTGCTGGCCTGTGCTATAGATGTGCAAACAGTCGTATGCCCAAACTTGGCGAATTCTGCACCAGACACGGCACTTTTCGATGCGCCAGGTTTGCGGGGCCGGGTCGCGGCAGAATCGTTCAAATGCACCAAAGTTTGGCGCGTCACTGTCGTAGAAATCCAAGCCAATTTCAAAGTGGCGGATACACGTATAAAGTGTAGTGAGACACTTTCATATATACTGACGCCATCTACACTCCTCTTAAAGGGGTTGTCTCACTACATTGATTCATCTCACACCTTGTGTCTCATCTGTAAGTACTTTTAATGTGTAATGTCTGTACGTTTACCCTCCAAATTGTAAAGTGCTGCGGAATATGTTTGGCGCATATAAATAAAATTATTATTATTTTATCTCAACCTCAGTCCTGTTTTCTTGGTTTCAATTTGAATTCAGGGGCGTTTTTTACCTGGCCGTCTCTTTCCAAAAGGGTGGAGTATAGAAGCCAGGTCTGTAGCTATAGCAACCAGTGCTGGCAGCCTATCAGGAGAAAGAGTAGGAGGTCTGTAGCTATAGCAACCCGTGCTAGCAGCCTACAGGAGAATTGAACAGGTCTTGCTATAGCAACCGCACTTGGGAGCCCCAATCAGGGGAAAATGGGAAAAGGTCTGTAGCTATGGCCAAAACCCGTTTTTGGGCAGCCTTCAGGAAGAAGGGAACAGGTCCGTACCCAAACAACCAGTTCTGCACCTATCAGGAGAATTTAACATTCCCTTGGGTATAGCGACCATGCTTACACCTATCAGGAGAGATTTAAAAAGGGCTGTAGCCAAAACGACCTTTAAAGCTGATGCAGGGCCCATAAAAAAGGGGGATTCTTTGGGGAAAAGGTAGACCTGTTTAAAGGACAAATATTGCAAATGACTTGTTTTTTTTCAAGATCTTTTTAAAAATTTAAAAACAGCGTCCCTGTAGTTGGGAAAAACCCCAAAAGCCATGAAAAAGGAAGTGGGGAACCCCCGAAGCTGTGGAACCGACCCCAGCCTGATCATTAAAAAAAGGGACCAAAAAGCCCGGGGCACCCCCTAATTTTGAAATTCCCAATTAAACATTTTTTTCCTTTTTCTGACTGGGAAGGCAAGTTCCCCCCAAACCTTAAAAAGGGAAACGTAATTATGCCCGCAAATAAAGCCCCCCCAATTTTTCCCCCCGGGGCCGGGGGCGGGGGAGGACGGGGGGTGGGGGGCGGGGGCCCACTTCCCCGACCCCTTGACTTGCATTAAAACCCCGGCCTAAACCCGCTGGTAAAATTTACAAATCCCTTTTCTCCCCGCCCGGGGGATTCCCCCGACAGGGAGAAAAAGGGGAAAGTTTTTCCATAGTTTCTCTAAAAGAACTGTGGACTACCGTAAAAAATGGGGGCCCTTTTTTCAGCCCCCTAAATTTTTTTCCACTTCCCCCCTTTGGGGCGTAAAATTTCGGGCCGAAAAAACCCGGGCCCCTTTTAAGCCTTTTGAACAAAGCCAAACGTAATTTCCAAAACGAGAGGAAAATTTAAGTCCAAATTCCCGTGATTTTTCATCACTGCCCTATGGGCCGGGGGGGTGATTTAATCACTGCCCTATTGGGCGAGGGTTTATTTGCCCCTCACTGCCCTAAAGTCCCGGGGGGTGGGTTTTTCCCGCACTCCCTATGTCGGAGGTTTTAAATTTTCAGCCTGCCCTATGTCGGAGGGTGATTTGCATCACTCCCCAAATTTTTGAAGGAAATTTTACAAACACTGCCCCTTTTCGGAGGGGAATTTTTCATCACCGGGCCCCATTTTTTGGGGGGTGAAAATTTCACACTGCCCTATTTTGGAGGGGTTTAATTTCATCAAATGCCCTATGTTTTTGGAAAGGGGGATTGCCTCCGGGCCCCATGTTTTGGGGGGTGGGTTTCATCACTGCCCTATCTCTTTTGGGGGATTTAAAAGCACTGCCCCAATGTCGGGGGGGTGATTTTCATCACGCCCCCAAGTCGGAGGGGGATTTTCATCACGCCCAAAAGTTTTGGAGGTGAATTTTCATCACTGCCCCAAGTCCCGGGGGGTGAGCCGAGAGGTGGCACTGCAGAAACTCTGAACCCCCATTTTTAATTTGGGAACAGAAGTTGATTTTAAGGCAGAAGTTTTTAACCCCCGCGGCGGTTTTTCCAGCACTACAACCAACCAAACCCTGCGCTTGAAAAACCCCCTTTTTTTTCCCGATAAAGAGGGCCTTTCTGCCCTTTTTAAAGAGGATTTTTCTTTGCTACAGACAATTTTTTTGGCTTTTTTAAAGGGGAAATTTTATTTTTAAAAATTTAAAAAAAGGGGGACTGTGAAAGCCAGGGTAATTCCGGGGTGGTGAAAAACCTCATTACCCCGGGTCCGTGCCCCCCGCTGGGGCACGATACGAATGTAAGGGCCCCCCGAAACTGGAAGAGATCAACCCGTTGGGTTTTCAGGGTTTTTTCACTAGAATGGGCCCTTTTTATTAAGGAGGCCCGAATCCTTCCCAGGTCCCAAAAAACGTGATCTGTGACTCTCCAGCTGCTCAAAAGGGTTAAAATCAAGGCCATGTTATACTCTGGGCACATTAGGCGGTTGCCCAGGGGCCCCACAACTAGAGGGAGCCCCAGCAGATGGAATGTATGTCCCTTTAATCCAGTGGACCTGCCCTAGATCTCTGGGTCAGCGCTGCTTATTTAACTGTTTGAGCGTTCTTACAATGCGCAAACTGTCATAAATCGTGGTGAAGCAGGGAGCTGTCGGCTCCCTGCCCTGCCGATTAGTTGTGTAGGCTGCAGGCTGCTTACAAGGCGTCAGTGGGGTATAAGCTCTCATCTAGTTTGACTGATCCTATACTCTCCGGAGCTCCCGTCTTCTGATCCGGACAGAACATCCACAGAATTTTCTGCTATTTATGGATATAATAAAATAGGTGTAAGGAGGAACCTCACCGAAGCTGCAGTCACCAGGGAGGAGGAGGAGGAGGGTGTAGCTGCTTTATGTGCACAGTCACCTCCAGATCACAGAGTATCAGGGTCTGCAGCAGAGCAGCCGCACATCTGTACTCATCACATTATAGGTGATATCGTCCGCTCCCCCTCATCCTTCCATTAATGTGAATGAGCTGCTAAAGGGCGAGCGCCTGACACATAGAGCCCGACTGACGCCGCTCTGGGCTGATGGTCATATCTGCTCAGGGTGTAGGAGACTCTGGGATATAAAAATCTGTAATTCAGACCAAAAGAACAAGTACAGTTATATTCATACACACACAGTGATATACACACATACACACACACAGTGATATCCACAGATACACATGTACACACATACACACAGTTATATCCATACATACACACAGAGATATACATACATAAACATGTACACAGTTATATCCATACATACACACAGAGATATACACATGTACATACATATACACTGTAATATACACACATACATATACACATACATACACATTTATATCCTTACATATGTATTTACATACAAAAAGATGCCCACACACATCTACATACACATAGCAATATCCACACATATGTACATACATACACACAATTATATTAATAAATTCAGTGGTATACACACATACACATACCTATACACAGTTATACCCATACACATCTACATACACACAGTTATATTCATACACACATACATATGTACATACATACACATAGTAATACCCATACACATTTACATGGATACATACAGTAATATATATATTTTCATACAATAATATACATATATCCATACATACACACAGTGATATATACACATAAATATATACATAGATACAGGGGTGCCAAAAGGGCAGTATGGGCTGTACTCCAGTTAGGGGCCCTAATCAAAAAGAGGCCCACTGATATGTTAAAAAATAGAAACTAGTAATGGGTGGGGGCCTCATTTGATTTGGCTGCATGGGGCCCTGAAAGGTTAATAGATGACTGATTGCAGCCCTACATACATACATACACACAGCAATACACAAATGTACATATATACACAATTATTTTCATACATACATATGTACATACATGCACACACACAGTAATGTCCACACATGCACACAGTGATATACACATACATACACACAGTAGTGTCCATACATGCACACAGTGATATACACACATATATATATACACATACACAGTGATATATACACATACATACACACAGTAATGTCCATACATGCACACAGTGATATACACACATACATATACACATACATACACACAGTAATGTCCATACATGCACACAGTGATATACACACATACATATTATTATTATTATTATTATTTATTTTAAAGCGCCATTGATTCCAGGGTGCTGTACATTCGAGGGGGTTACATACATAACATAAGTCAAACGAGTACAGTGATAAGGGATAATGACAATTGGCACGACAGAGGGAGAGAGGACCCTACCCGCGAGGGCTTACAATCTACAAGGAGGGGGGAAGAGACAGGAGGTGAGGGGCAGACATGTATGAGGGGGAAGTAGTGACAAGTTTAGTGAAGGTTATAGGCAAGCCTGAAGAAATGGGTTTTCAGGTTGCTTTTGAAGCTGGTGAGAGTGGGGGAGAGTCTGATGTGTTGGGGCAGTGAGTTCCAGAGTGTGGGTGAAGCACGGGAGAAGTCTTGGAGACGGTTGTGTGAGGAGCTGATAAGGGGAGAGCAGAGGAGAAGGTCCTGTGAGGAGCGGAGAGTGCGTGGGGGGAGATATTTGGAAATTAGGGCAGAGATGTATGGAGGGGAGAGGTCATGGAGAGCCTTTGTAGGTCAGGGTTAGTAGCTTGAAATGAATTCGCTGGGCAATGGGAAGCCAGTGAAGGGATTGGCAGAGGGGAGAGGCAGAGGAGTAGCGAGGAGAGAGGTGGATAAGACGGGCAGCAGAGTTAAGGATGGATTGGAGGGGAGCGAGGGTGCTAGCTGGGAGGCCACAGAGGAGGATGTTGCAGTAGTCTAGGCGGGAGATGACGAGGGCATGGACCAGCATTTTTGTAGTGTCATAGCCGAGGAATGAGCGGATGCGAGAGGTGTTTTTTAGGTGGAGGCGGCAGGCAGAGGTGAGGGTTTGGATGTGTGGTTTGAAAGACAGAGAGGAGTCGAGGATTACCCCAAGACAGCGGACTTGTGGGACCGGTGAGAGTGTAGAGCCGTTGACTGTAATAGAGAGATCAGGGGCAGAGGTGGAGATGGACGGTGGAAAGATGAAGAGTTCTGTTTTCTCCACATTTAGTTTTAGGAGACAGGAGGAGAAGAAGGAGGAAATGGACGACAGACAGTCAGGGATCCGGGAGAGTAGAGAAGTGACATCTGGGCCGGAGATGTAGAGTTGGGTGTCATCAGCATACAGGTGGTAATGAAAGCCGTGTGAGGCTATGAGCTGACCGAGGCCAAGGTGTAGATAGAGAAGAGTAGTGGACCCAGGACTGACCCTTGGGGGACACCAACAGAGAGTGGCCGGGGGGAGAAGGTGGAGCAAGAATGAGAGACGCTGAAAGTCCGATCAGTGAGGTAGGAGGAGATCCAGGAAAGAGCCAAGTCCGTGATGCCGAGGGAGGAGAGGATTTGTAGCAGGAGGGAATGGTCGACAGTGTCAAAGGCAGAGGACAGGTCTAAGAGGAGGAGCACAGAGTAGTGGCGTGAGACTTTATCAGTTACTAGGTCATTAGTGACTTTGGTTAGGGCAGTTTCAGTAGAGTGGTGGGGTCGGAAACCAGATTGTAGCGGGTCAAGAAGAGAGTTGGAGGAGAGGTGGGAGGACAGCTGAAGATAGACGTGCTGCTCGAGGAGTTTAGAAGCAAAAGGGAGCAGTGAGATGGGGCGATAGTTGGACAGAGAAGAGGGGTCAAGGGTTGTTTTTTATAGGATTGGAGTGATAGTAGCATGTTTAAATATACACATATATACACACAGTAATGTCCATACATGCACATAGTGATATACACACATACATATACACATACACACACAGAGATATATACACATACATACACACAGTAGTGTCCATACATGCACACAGTGATATACACACATATATATACACATACACACACAGTGATATATACACATACATACACACAGTAATGTCCATACATGCACACAGTGATATACACACATACATATACACATACACACACAGTGATATACACACATACATATACACATACACACACAGTGATATATACACATACATACACACAGTGATATATACACATACATTCACACAGTAATGTACATACATGCACACAGAGATATATACACATACATTCACACAGTGATATACACACATACACACAGTGATATACACACATACATATACACATACATACACACAGTAGTGTCCATACATGCACACAGTGATATAAACACATACATATACACATACATACACACAGTAAAGACAATACAAGCACATAGAGATATATCCACATACATACACACAGTAATGTCCATACATGCACACAGTGATATATACACATACATACACACAGTAATGTCCATACATGCACACAGTGATATACACACATACATATACACATACACACACACAGTGATATATACACATACATGCACACAGTAATGTCCATACATGCACACAGTGATATACACACATACATATACACATACATAAACACATACACACACACAGTGATATATACACATACATACACACAGTAATGTCCATACATGCACACAGTGATATATACACATACATATACACATACACACACAGTGATATATACACATACATGCACACAGTAATGTCCATAAATGCACACAGTGATATACACACATACATATACACATACACACACACAGTGATATATACACATACATACACACAGTAATGTTCATACATGCACACAGTGATATACACACATACATATACACATACACACACACAGTGATATATACACATACATACACACAGTAATGTTCATACATGCACACAGTGATATACACACATATATATACACATACACACACACAGTGATATATACACATACATACACACAGTAATGTTCATACATGCACACAGTGATATACACACATATATATACACATACACACACACAGTGATATATACACATACATACACACAGTAGTGTCCATACACACACACAGTGATATACACACATCCAGTAATAGACACAGCGACACATGTTCATACATCTCTACTCTGTGCTCTTGCTTCCTGCCTAGTGCACTCTTCCCCCTGAGTTGTAGGTGAGGGGACATTCTGTGCATTGAATGATACTGGTGCTTTATGATAACCATAAGCTGGGAAAAGTGGAATGAGAGGTTTTAATAATGTGTTCTGCTTGGCAGCGTCTCCCCCACCGTTCTCGGGGACGGGCTGTCAGTGGGGATTTATAAGGCGCTTATGATTTTAAGATCGTTGGCAGCTGTTAACGCTGGGAATCCGCAGCCTCCGCAGGTACCTGTGTAAATGGAAGGTTTAAAAAGTGGTTATCAAGGGCTAAGATCCAGCTGCTAAAAGAAGCCTTCACACTGGGGCAGCCGGGCCCGGTACCAGAGAGGGGCACTCCTCTGAACAGGATTGTGTGCTCTGCACAGTGGGGCCATTACCAGTGTCCTGGGCACATGCTGCAGCCAATCATTTACTCTTTACTCCAAAGGTTTACGGTGACTGGCGATGGAAGAGCCGGGCTGCAGCTTCATCAGTGAAGACTGGGATTGTTGGTAATTGCAAAACAGCTCTCGATGGGATAGAAGGAGCCATTAGTGAGAGTTACTTTGAATAGTTTGACTTCATGTTCTGATCAATCTCCTATATGTGCTTTGCCCACCTTTTCATGTTACAGAAGAATCTTTATAGATGACTAAGAAAGACTTATTAAGGCTTCATAAGGTTAATACACAGGGGAGCAGGGGAAACTCTCGGCGGGCCCCTGGGTATGGCTCGCCCCTAGACATAGTTGACCTTTGGGCATAGCAGGGAAGGGGTTCTGGGAGAAAGACAGAAAAAGAGAGACACAAAGATTAAACTAGACAATCAGCAATACATGAAAGGAAAATGGGCTAATCTTTTTCTGCACTGTGGAGGGGATTTATTCACAATTATCAAGTCCAGCTGACAGTACTTACACCTCTCAAGTCCAGCTGATAGCACTTATACCTTTCAGGTCCAGCTGAAAATACTTATACCTACAAGGTCCAGCTGAAAATACTTATACCTATGAGGTCCAGCTGATTACACTTACACCTCCCAATTCCAGCTGATAGCACTTACATCTTTTAGGTTCAGCTGATAATACTTATACCTATGAGGGCCAGCTGATTACACTAACATTTCTCAGGTCCAACGGATAGCACTTACACCTTTCAGGTCCTGCTGATAATACTTATACCTACAAGGTCCAGCTGATTACACTAACATCTCTCAGGTCCAGCTGATAGCACTTACACCTTTTAGGTTCAGCTGATAATACTTATACCTACAAGGTCCAGCTGATTACACTAACATCTCTCAGGTCCAGCTGATAGCACTTACACCTTTTAGGTTCAGCTGATAATACTTATACCTACAAGGTCCAGCTGATTACATTAACATCTCTCAGGTCCAGCGGATAGCACTTACGCCTTTCAGGTCCAGCTGATAATACTTATACGTATCAAGTCCAGAAAATAGTGCTTACACCTCTCAAATACATATGAAAGCACTTACACATCTCAGGTTCAGCCGATAAAACTAAGGGTGCTTTCACATGGAGCATTTTTGGTGTGGTTTTTGTTACGCTTTTTTGGTGCATCTTTTTCCCCTGAAATGCACAGCAGTAATTGTTGTGCGTTCTTCAAAAAAATTATTCAAAAAATGTCAAAAATGCACCAAAAAATGCTCCATGTAAAAGAACCCTAATACCTCTCAGGTCCAGCTGATAATACTTACACCCCTCAGGTTCAACTAATAATTCTAATACCCCTCAGGTCCAGCTAATAGCACCTACACCCCTCATGTCCAGTTGATAATACTTACACCTTTCATGCCACAGTTAACTCGGAAGAAGGACCGTCAAGCAATCCTCTCACTGCTGCGCTATCAGCGCTCACAGAGGGGAAGTCAGAAACAAGTTCTATTTTTCTCTGGAGAGGGAAAGATAAGAGGGTAATTTTTTTTTTTACACTGGGAAGAGGGTTTTGTCAGACTTATCAGGTCCTGCTGATAACCCTTACACCTCTCAGGTCCTACTGGTAACACCTACACCTCTTTGGTCCAACTGATAATACTTACACATCTCAGGCCCGGCTGATAATATTTACACCTCTCAGATTCTGCTAACAATTCTAAAACCTCTTGGGTCCAGCTGATAATAATACTTATACCCTTCAGGCCCAGCTGATAACACTTACACCCCTCAGGTCCAGCTGATAATACTTACACCCTTCAGGCCCAGCTGATAACACTTACACCCCTCAGGTCCAGCTGATAATACTTACACCCCTCAGGCTCAGCTGATAATACTTATACCCCTCAGGCCCAGCTGATAACACTTACACCCCTCAGGCCCAGCTGATGACACTTACACCCCTCATGTCTAGCTGATAGCACTTACACCTCTCAGGTCAAGCTAATAATTCTAACACCCCTCAGGCACAGCTGATAACACTTACACCCTTCAGGCCCAGCTGATAACACACCCCTCAGGTCCAGCTGATAATACTTAACCCCCTCAGGCTCAGCTGATAATACTTATACCCCTCAGGTCAAGCTGATAACACTTACACCCCTCAGGTCCAGCTGATAATACTTACACCTCTCAGGCCCAGCTGATAACAGTTACACCTCTCAGGTCCAGCTGATAACACTTACACCTCTCAGGTCCAGCTGATAACACTTACACCCCTCAGGCCAAGCTGATAACACTTACACCCCTCAGGACCAGCTGATAATACTTACACCCCTCAGGCCAAGCTGATAACACTTACACCCCTCAGGTCAAGCTGATTACACTTACACCCCTCAGGTCAAGCTGATAACACTTACACCCCTCAGGTCCAGCTGATAATACTTATACCCCTCAGGTCCAGCTGATAACTCTTACACCCCTCAGGACCAGCTGATAATACTTACACCCCTCAGGCTCAGCTGAAAATACTTATACCCCTCAGGACCAGCTAATAATACTTATACCCCTCAGGTCCAGCTGATAATACTTACACCTCTCATGTCCAGCTGATAACACTTACACCCCTCAGATTCAGTTACTAATGCAAATACCCCTCAGGTCCAGCTGATAATAATACTTATACCCCTCAGGTCCAGCTGATAATACTTACCCCTCTCATGTCCAGCTGATAGCAGTTACACCTCTCAGGCCCAGCTGATAACACTTACACCTCTCAGGCCCAGCTGATAACACTTACACCCCTCAGGTCCAGCTGATAATACTTACACCTCTCAGGTCCAGCTGATAACACTTATACCTCTCAGATTCAGTTACTAATGCTAATACCCCTCAGGTCCAGCTGATAACACCTTAACCCTTCTAGCTGATAGCACTTACACCTCTAAGATTCAGCTGACGACACTAACACGTCTCAGACCAGAGCCGACCTGGAAGAAGGACGTCAAGCAATCCTCTCCCTGCTGTGCTATCAGCTCTCACAGAGAGGAAGTGAGAGAGTCATGGGGGAACCATGTCCCTGTAATACTGCTGGACTCTGTGGCTTTGTAGGGGTAGGGGGGGGGGGGGCCCAGTTAGAGAATTTACAGCAGATATTGCTGCTCTTTCTGACCCCCCAATCCCGCCGAGCGCTGTAACCGTTCCTGCATTTGTTTTCTTAAATTGCTTTTAACATTTTCTGATTTTTCGGTTTCCCCCTCGGCCCCTCCATCCCGGACACAGGGTGTAATTACCGAGCGCTGATTTTCTGCTGCATTTATGATCATATAACAAAAGAAATTACCGACAAACAAGAGCGCAGCAGTCCGCGCGCCCCCGCGGGCACCGCAGCCACAGGGCCGCACGTCACCGTCCTACTGACGACGTAATTTGGGGTTCAGCGAGGCAGCTTCTAATCATCGCCATCCTGTGCGCGCTGCACGTGCCGCACCCTGGACTGGGCAGCGCAATGCGTCAATTGAAGTGCGTGTGTCACCGCAAATTAACATTTCCTTCATTTAATGGAACATTATAAAGAACCCACGGATCCTGCAGCCGCTTGATCCAGGCGCGGCTCCACCTAAACGCAATCAAGCGGTGGTTTCTGTAAAACAACAATAATTGAAGTCCTTGACCTCTCCTAACAAGTGGCTGAAGGATACGAGTCATCAGGAAATGAACTATGGTTTAAAAATCCCGCAGTACTCACTTTGGCCACTAGACCCAATAATAGTCTGAAACTTGCTGTTCTGTAGGGATCACTTCTCCGCAGTCTCCTCATTACAGGATTATACTAACAGGTAACACCTACATATAGATAACCCAGGATCCACCATTCACTATAGACTGACACCTCCTGTTCTGTAGAGATCACTTCTCCGCAGTCTCCTCATAACAGGATTATACTAACAGGTAACACCTATATATAGATAACACAGGATCCACCATTCACTATAGACTGACACCTCCTGTTCTATAGAGATCACTTCTCCGCAGTCTCCTCATTACAGGATTATACTAACAGGTAACACCTACATATAGATAACACAGGATCCACCATTCACTATAGACTGACACCTCCTGTTCTGTAGAGATCACTTCCCTGCAGTCTCCTCATCACAGGCAGGATTACACTGACAGTAACACCTATATATAGATAACACAGGATCCACCATTCACTATAGACTGACGCTTCCTGTTCTGTAGAGATCACTTCCCTGCAGTCTCCTCCTCACAGGCAGGATTGCACTGACAGGTAACACCTATATATAGATAACACAGGATCCACAGTCACTATAGACTGACACCTCCTGTTTTGTAGAGATCACTTCCAAGCAGTCTCCTCATCACAGGCAGGATTACACTGACAGCTAACACCTATATATAGAGAACACAGGATCCATCATTTACTATAGACTGACTCCTCTTGTTTTGTAGAGATCACTTCTACGCAGTCTCCTCAGCAGGATTACAATGACAGGCTCCCACTTCCTGTTCAGGCTGTGGGTAGTTCTACAGCTTCAGACTGCCAATTCCCAAGCTAGCTGTGGACGGTTCCTCAACTTCAGGTTCCCACTTTCTGGTCAGGCTGTGTGCGGTTCTACAGCTTCAGGCTTCCACTTCCTGTTAATGCTGTGGGTAGTTCTACAACTTCAGGTTCCCACTTCCTGTTCAGGCTATGGGCAGTTCTACAGCTTCAGGTTCCCACTTCCTGTTCAGGCTATGGGCAGTTCAACAACAGTGACTGAAATTTCAGTGCTGTTATTCCTAGCTGAGCCTGTTAAGAGGGACATTGGTGATGGAGGGAATTAAACAGCTGGATACAAGGCTACAGAGCTCTAAGGGATTAAAATTTGTCAGTAAGAAAGATTAAAAAAAAAGCTCCTGTGCTGTTGATAAGACACAGCAGTCACCATCCCAACCACTGTTGTGAGTGGAAAGAGGTAGAGATAACAACTGCTCTAATTCTAAAACCAAGCAAAATCAGAAGGACAATGTATTTGGCAATAGTCATTATTTACCCTTATAACCAATCAATGTGGTGAGAGCGCCCCTATAATATATTGTTACAGCAGATGTACATAGAGCTCCAAACTCCTGACACAGAGTTAAATGATAAAATTCGGGCTCCAGCAGGAATCATTAGGGAGAGCTCGCTGCATGGTGTTTAGACCCTGAACTGAATGTATAACAACAAGCAGGCAGCAAGCTTCCCCTAATGGTGCCCGGGGGAGCCCGAATTTTATCATTTAACTCTGTTTCTGCGGGGCATTAAGAAAAACCGGAAACTAAAGCCCCTATAAAGGTTCAGTATAGAGATAATCAGCAGCGAATCTGCGGGACCTAAAAACAACCTGATGATAAAAGTTGATGATTTATTTTAAGGAGAAGTTTTACGGCGACTCGTGGGAGTCCTATCGGCAGGCGCTCAGCATTCCCAGAATAGAGCAAAGCGCAGTTTTTCTAAATTTATATTTTTTTTAGAATCACTGAGACACAAGCAACATATTTAAAGGATATGGACACGTTTGTGGTAAAAAGTATCTGTTTTAATTGTTCACTTGTTTCCTAATTGCAAAAATGTATCAACCTTCTAAATAGCGATCATTAACATTTCCTACTGTGAAGTCTGTGTAAGCCAACCCCTGTCCCGCAGAATCTCAAGCTGATCTGTCAAAATACAGTGTCTGACATCTCTCTGCATAACAGGGAAGGTGAGGAGGTTGTACATGACAAACCGGAGCACAGAAAGGGGAGAGCAGCCAAGGAGGGCAGCTCACATAGACTAGAACTGCTAAGGCTGTGTACAAGTGTAGAGAGAAAGCAGAGCACCCGCTGCAAACTCTAGACTTTTTAAACACAGAATGTATTCTTAGGAAGACCTCAATAAGAGAAAAGCTAAGGGCATCTGCAAACTGAATATTAAGGAGTCTGGAAATGAATGTCAAATGTGTCCACAGCATTAAAATACAGCAAATCAAAACTGTTTCACTCCTGGAAAACACCTGTCACAATCTCACATGATATTTATAATGTTGACAACACGGAAAGGCGAGAGCAACCAAGGAGTGCAGCTCACACAGACTAGGTACACAGAAATGCTAAGGTAGTGTACAAGTATAGAGAGAAAGCAGAGCACTCACTGCAAACTGTAGACTTCTGAACACACGGAGCTTTAATATAGCATGTACTATTGGGAGGACACCTTCATAAGAGAAAATCTTAAACTACGGGCATCTGCAAAGTGAATATCAAGGAGTCTGGAAATGAATGTCAAATGTGTCCATAGTATTAAAATAGAGCAAATCAAAACTGTATCATAAGAGTATTGTAAACACTTCTGGAAAACACCTGTCACAATCTCACATGATATTTATCATGTTGAGAATACAGAAAGGGGAGAGCAGCCAAGGAGCGCAGCTCACAGAGACTAGACACACAGAAAGACTTAGGCTGTGTACAAGTATAGAGAGAAAACAGAGCACCCACTGTAAATTGTAGACTTCTGAACACACAGAGCTTTCATACAGCATGTATTACTGGGAGGAAACCTCCATAAAAATAAATCTTACACTAAGGGCATCTGCAAACTGAATATCAAGGAGTCTGTAAATGAATGTCAAATGTGTCCACAGCCTTAAGATACAGCAAATCAACACTGTTTCACTTCTGGAAAACACCTGTCACAATCTCACATGATATTTCTCATGTTTAGAACACAGAAAGGGGAGAGCATCCAAAGAGGGCAGCTCACACAGTCTAAGTACACAGAACTGCTTAGGCTGTGTACAAGTATAGAGAGAAAGCAGAGCACCCACTGCAAACTGTAGACTTCTGAACACACGGAGCTTTAATATAGCATGTACTATTGGGAGGACACCTTCATAAGAGAAAATCTTAAACTACGGGCATCTGCAAAGTGAATATCAAGGAGTCTGGAAATGAATGTCAAATGTGTCCATAGTAATAAAATAGAGCAAATCAAAACTGTATCATAAGAGTATTGTAAACACTTCTGGAAAACACCTGTCACAATCTCACATGATATTTATCATGTTGAGAATACAGAAAGGGGAGAGCAGCCAAGGAGCGCAGCTCACAGAGACTAGACACACAGAAAGACTTAGGCTTTGTACAAATATAGAGAGAAAGCAGAGCACCCACTGCAAACTGTAGACTTCTGAACACACAGAGCTTTCATACAGCATGTATTACTGGTAGGATACTTCTATAACAGAAAAACTAAGGACATCTGCAAACTGAATATCAAAGAGTCTGGAAATGAATGTCCATAGCGTTGAAATACAGCAAATCAGAACTGCATCATAAAGCTATTGCAAACACGTCAGGAAAACACCTGTCACAATCTCACATGATATTTATCATATTCAGAGTGTGGAAAGGGGAGAGCAGCAAAGGAGGGCAGCTCACACAGACTAGGCACACAGAAACGCTTAGGATGTGCACAGGTATAGAGAGAAAGCAGAGCACCCACTGCAAACTCAAAACCTCTGAACACACAAAGCTTACATACAGCATGTATTACTGGGAGGATACCTCATCTGCATCTGCAAACTGAATATCAAGGAGTCTGAAAATGAATGTCAACTGCGTCCACAGCAAATCAGAACTGCATCATAAAACTATTGCAAACACTCCTGGAAAACACCTGTCATAATGTCACATGATATTGATAAGATTTAAAGGAACGTGACAGCTCAGCGTCCTCTCTGTAGTGATGTTCACGTTAATGAGATGTGCCAGGTAATCTACATTCCAACATCAGAAGGGGACCTGATACTGCAAAGCATTTCCCCCCATGCACTCCGCTTTTATTACCATGCAGGAGGCGGAGGGTTAAACGTGTGCGCATGTTTCGTATTAGATTCAGTGGGGTAACTCTGCCGTGAGACCTGACCCTGCGCACAAAGGGGAATTTTCTGCCTCATTTCTTTCTAAATTGATTACTATGTAAGTCAGCATTGCGAGGTGGAAATGACAACATTATTACAGTAGCGCCATCCGTCCCAGTTATCACTGCTGCTGGTCATGTGCTGAAACCAATAAGGATGATGACAGACTGTCTGTGCAGTAATATAGAGAACATGCTGGCGGTCATACCGAAAAGGTCACATCGGCGTGTGCATCCAAATATACTGATACTACCCTGCTCATTGTATTGTGTATACTGTGCAGTATGCTTACACTGCCCTAGTATCATCCCAAAGTCCATATGGGGGTATAAGTCATTACCTCTGGGTAATACCGGCTTGTTATCCTCAGTTTTAGCTCTCTTTTACTCGACTAGTATATCAGTGAACTCCTGACTTTGTTTTGTGGTGACTTCATTGGGCCAGCACAGTGAATATTACTTGGGCCGACCAGTGGAGATGATTCTTGTGGCCCATTGGAGATGATCTTGGGCCCACCAGTGAGATTGATTACTTGGGTCCACCAGTGGAGTTGATTTTTGGGGCCACCAGTGGAGTTGATTCTTGGGGCTCACCAGTGGAGATGATTCTTGGGGCCACCAGTGGAGTTAATTCTTGGGGCCCACCAGTGGAGATGATTCTTGGGGCCACCAGTGGGGTTGATTCTTGGGTCCCACCAGTGGAGTTGATTCTTAGGGGCCACCAGTGAAGATGATTCTTGGGGTCCACTCGTGGTGTTGATTCTTGGGGCCACCAGTGGAGATGATTCTTGGGGCCACCAGTGGAGTTGATTCTTGGGGCCACAGTCTAGTTGATTCTTAGGGCCACCAGTGGAGTTGATTCTTAGGGCCACCAGTGGAGTAGATTCTTAGGGCCACTATTGGAGTAGATTCTTGGAGCCCACCAGTGGAGTTGATTCTGGGGGCCACCAGTGGAGTTGATTCTTGGGGCCACCAGTGGAGTTGATTCTTGGGCCGCCAGTGGAGATGATTCTTGGTGCCACCTGTGGAGTTGGTTCTTGGTGCCCATCAGTGAAGATGATTCTTGGGGTCCCACCCTACAGCTCGTTTACGTGACTATACATAGTACAGAGGACATTCTGTCTCTTGCTTTCAGTCTCTCTTTCTCTACTTTTCTCCCTGAAAAGCAGCCCCAGGCAGTTGAGTGGGTTCATAAATCAGGTGCATTCTATACTAATATTATGTGCATAAAATTTGGCATCTAAACGCCAAAAATCATACTTGTCACCCATAGAGATTTAAGGAAAGCTGCTCCAGGATTGTTAAATCATTAGGAACACAAGTATTTAGTAAAATATACATGTCTATAATGGCCAGAGTTTCACTTTAATGTCACCTCCTGTCTCATTAGAGGCTCAGGTGCGTCTTGTCCATCTATCATGATTTGTATTGAAGCTCTTTGTATTGGCTGAAGACAGTAGATTATTCAGGATGAAAATCCCTTGAAATAAAAAAAAAAAAAAAAAAAGAACTTCCATTCAATTATGTTGGTTGATTTTTCGCCAAATATTGGAGTCAATCATCTAAGAAGAATATTAATTTATAAGGAACCTCTTAGAAACTGGAACTGTAAATCTATATCCTGTGGAACTATATAACTATGTTACAATGTTGCAATCACCTGTGTGAGGAGTACCCCTTTAGGCTTCTCTATGATCCATTGCTGGACTGTTCTTCTCCGCTGTGGAGATAATAAGAGCATAAGGCATCGACTCAGCACCAACAAGTAAAAATGTCTTCTATACCCTAAGGCCCTGTTCACACGACGGATTTGGCCGTGGTTATGGCTGTGGGTTCCGACGCGGTTTCCGCGGCCAAAACCACGGCCAAATCGCGCCCAGTTTATTAACATGGTTTCCTATGGGAAACCGCGTTAATATTCACACGACTTTGGGTCCGCGGCCGTGCCGCGCGTGTTTTAAAACTCTCCTGTCAATTCTGACAGGGAGTCCTCAGCACGACGGCCGCGCGGTGTTACCGCAGGAGTCGCCGTGGCTGGCGGCGCGTTTTTCCCCCCTATCTACTAATTAGCATAGGGGCAAACCCTCGCCCCAAGCCGTGCCCCACTTGCACCACGCCCAGCGCCCGCGCCGCAAACTCCCGACGCGAGTTTGCGGCGAGTTCAGGAGTCATGTGAGCATGCCCTAGTAAGTGTGCTACATGTGGGGGTCCAGCGGGTGGAGGGAGAGCGCCCACTTACTGAACAGGCTGCTTTATGTTACCAAACATTTCCGCATTAAGGTGCTTGTTGTCAAAATATTCCTAACAATCTGACGGTAATTACTGTTTTCCCTTTCTCTGTTTTTGCAGCTTTTTACCCATTAAATCTGCACTGTTTATAAAACGACTCGACTTTCATTACAGAACCATTAATTATCACAATTTTTAATCGTCGACTTTGAGTACATGACAGCTTTGAACTGGAATTTCACATTTTGAGTGTGAAAACCCCGCTGCAGAGAAGACCTTGTGTTATGTCTGAAGACTCGATCTGTATGGACGGGATGATGCCGTCTACTACACTCTGGATTCTGAGAGAAAAGCAAGGGTGTAAGGCAGAGGCGTCTTAACAGAATTATGGGCCCCTGGGCATAACACTGCAATGGACCCTACCCAAATACATGACATCACACTAGACCATGCCGCTAGTCACCCCCAAACACTAATTGGCAGAGCAGGGAGTCTTTGGTTCCCTTCATCACCTTGGTTTCAACTGTTTGCAAATCCTCAAAACATACAGTTAAATTCCTGGGGCATACATATACCACCTAGGGCCCCCATACTTGTGGGGCCCCCGGGCAACTGCCTAGTGTGCCCAATGGAAAAGATGGCCCTGGTGTAAGGGGAGGATTTGGTTCTGAGAGCTCTTTTCAGCTGCCCTTTTAGGGTATTTTTAGTGCGGCATGAAGGTGGGTGTCGGTTCTGAAACTCTCCTCTCCCCCCAAGGCTTTGACCTCTGTCCAGTGCAGCTCCTGGACACCCGGAAAGCAGAGTCTCTGATTGCAACCAGTGTATGAAATGGAATTTTATGTGATCACAATGGATCTGTAGGTATATGAAAACTTCACAGCTGAAATCTTAGTCTACATTAGCAAATCTGCACCAAAATCTGAGTTGTTTGGTGCAGATTTATCTGTGGAAATTCTGTGGATTTTCCAGCCATAAACTTGCATAGTGAGTTCAAAGGATATTCATCCTGTTTGGATGCATCCTTCACCTGTGGCAACTTATGCTGTTTCTACCCTTTCTCCTAAAAAGTTGCCACCTGGAGGTCATGCCTTGAACTGTTTCCTAGGACTTGTAGTGTCTTGCAGAGATTCAACCACGATGATGGTCATGTCGGGGGATCTATACTTTTGTACAGGTGTCCAAAACACAAACAAGGGGCTTTGGTCTGTGTCATATACTGGACAGGAGTCTATGCCATATGTTAAGCAATGGTAAATAAGTGATTGCTCCCCAAGAATGGAGCTTAAACTGGACCCTATGCCCCAGATACTGTCTGGCGTGTAACCTAGCCCTTTGCCATAACTGTCCTATAGGTTTAGAGATGATGACCAGGCTCTGACTGACCCACCAGGGAGAAGGGGAAATCCCTGCTGGGCCCTTGGCCATATGATGTTGTGCACCTGGGCATGCTGGACTCCTGGAAATGATGTGCCTTCTTTTCAGAAAGGAGTTTAGAGAGGGAGAGGCAGAATGCAAAATTCATGTGCAGAAGATGTAGGATGGGCCCCAAGAATAAACCTTATTAGTGGGGACCAAGAATCAATCCTCTTGGTCAGCACCAAGAACCAACCCCATTGATGGATACCAAGAATAAACCCCCCTATTGGGCACCAAGAACCAATCCCATTGGTGGACATGGAGAATAAACCCCACTCTTGGGTACCAAGAACAAATCCCATTGGTGGACACAGAGAATCAACCCCAATATTGGGCCAAAAAAATCAACCTTATTGGTGGGCACCAAGAAGCAATCCCACTGGTGGGAACCAAGAATCAACCCCACTGTTTGGCCCCAAGAATCAACCTTATTGGTGGGCACCAAAAACCATTGGTGGGCCCCAAGAATCAAACTCATTGGTGGGCCCCAAGAAACAATACCATTGGTGGGCACCAAGAATAAACCCCACTATTGGGCCCCAAGAATCAACCTTATTGGTGGGCACCAAGTATCAATACCATTAGTGGACACCAAGAATCAACCCCACTGTTGGGCCAAAAGAATCAACCTTATTGGTGGGCACCAAGAACCATTAGTGGGCCCCAAGAATCAATTTTATTGGTGGGCAACAAGAACCAATACCATTGGTGGGAACCAAGAATCAACCCCACTGTTGGGCCCCAAGAATCAACCTTAATGGTGGGAACCAAAAACCGATCCGATTGGTGGGAACCAAGAATTAACCCACCTGTTGGGCCCTTAGAAATAAACTTATTGGTGGGCACCGAGAATCAACCCTGCTGCTGGGCCCCAATAATCAACCTTATTGGTGGGCACCAAGAACCAATACCATTGGTGGGAACCAAGAATCAACCCCACTGTTGGTCCCCAAGAATCAACCTTATTGGTGGGCACCAAGAACCAATACCATTGGTGGGCACTAAGAATCAACCCCATAGATGGACCCTGAGCACCCCAGCCTGACACTGGTGCTGACCCTATCACCCTAACCCTGATGCAGTAGGTCAGACGTGTTGCTTTTGGTCGTGTGTTCTCATCAGAGGTCGGACTCGATGGTTTTCATTCTTCCAGTGAGCTGAGAAATGTCAGTGAGCAGCAGAGATTAGGGAGCCAGACAGATGGAAACATCCTGTTGTGCTGTTTGTCTGTGAAGTTGTCAGCGCAGGTCCACAGGTCAGCATCCATTTTTTATTATTTTTATTAGTATTTTTTTTTATCAGCTGAACCATATGCCTGGGAGAACAATGCGAGGCCCGGCAGGCTACAAGCACTTCCATGTGGTCAATGAAAAGCCTCACGCGCTCAGACTCATCTTTTTGCCACTTCAAAGAGAAAAAGCAGAATGCTCTAAGCTTGCTCCCGCGTTTCTCGCCTCACGTTCCTTTCTTTGCCGCCGTTCAATAGAAAGCAAGAGCAGCAACTCCGAGGTAAACAATCACTTTCATTGTGTTGCTTAATATGTGCAGGATATGATCTAAATACAATCTCCGAACACACGCGTCCCCTTGATCCAAGACCTTCAAAATGTGGCATTAGATGGATTCAGTGTTATCATTGTCTCCAGGAACATCCCATGTCAGCTTGTTTGCTTTTAACACCCCCCCCCCCCCCACACATCTAATTCCACTCTCATTCATGGTGCTGGGGTTGTATAAATTTCCAGTACCCTGATATAGCGTTAAAGGGGTTGTCTCACTACGAAGATCATAGTTTAAAATGAGGGGACCAAAAATCTAAGCAGGTCCCTCCTTGGTTACCATTGGCAAAGTGCAATGGTTTATAAGAACTGGCTGCTTTATGTGTGCTTAGCAACGGTGCTGGAGCCCAGGTCGGGTTACGCCTAAACCATTACTGGCTGTCGGCCGAGCGGTATGTCCCTCCCAGGTCGCGGTCGAGAACGTGCAGGAGTAAGAGGTCATACAAGGGAGAGCATACAAGCAGCTTTGTGCATGGACGAGAGAGAGAGAGAGAGAGAAAAATTTTGCAACAGAGATTGACAGTCCTACGTAAATCTCATGTGTAGTCCCACGTAAATCAGAAAGAGAACACAGCTGTAGAAAGCAGTCTGGTGTAATATGTGCAGTCCTGTGCAAATTACAAAGAGAACCCAGCTGTACTGTGCAGTCCCACGTAACACAATTTTGCGACACAGATGTGTAGTCCCGCCTAAATAATTTTTGTGCCTCATGGGCAGTCCCGCGTAAATCAGAAACAGAGAGAACACAGCTGTACACAGCAGTCCCATATGAAACAATTTTGCGGCACAGATGTGCAGTCCCACGAAAATCACTTTTGTACCTCATGTGAAGTCCCACATAAATCAGGACACAACTGTACAAAGCAGTCCCGTGTAAGTTGTACAGTCCCATGCAAATTACAAACAGAGAGATCACAGCTGTGCACAGCAGTCCCATGTAAGATGTGCAGTCCCATTTAAGTCACAGACAGAGAACACAACTGTACTGCGCAGTCCCATGTAAATCACTTTTGTGACTTAGATGAACAGTCTCATGTAAATCACAAACATAGAGAACACAGCTGTACAGTGCAGTCCAACATAAAACACACATCTGTACTGTGCAGTCCCACGTAATAAAAAAAACTTGTGAGACAGATGCGCGGTCCCATGTAAACAAAAACAGGTAAAGTGTATAGTTTTGTTCTGCAGATCTGTAGAGGTGTAATAATCTGCAGAGTCCTGAATGTCAAATGCCCATTCTAGTTACAAAGTATGTGGAGGGATTGAGAAATGTAGATATACACTATCGAGTTACACTTAGCTTTTCATTTCCAATGATTCCAATGACAGCTGAGAACCTCTCCCTTCCCCCCGCTCACACAGAATGAATCCTCACATGCACAGTGTGGGACATCTACAGAGAGGGAAGATACTCCCTGCTGGGAGGAGAAACACGCCCCTCCATTTCACAAGCTCTGCTTGATAACCAGCATAAACGGCTCCCAAATGCTGTAACGAGACAACCCCTTTAATAGATCATAGAGATTCAACCAGAGAGTTGCTACAAGCAGCAACCCGACTTTTGGAGGACTGGGTGCATATGTGTATCTCTCAGCGGTTACGGAATTCAAAAATGAAACCAAGAATACAGGTCTGCGGCAAGATGAAGTGATGTAGTGAGACAACCCCTTTAAAGTTGCTGCTTAGTCTGGGTTAAGCAGTCCAGTGGGCGGTCTTATCAGTGATTATATGTGCACTCACACAAAGAAAGCTATCACTAATAAGACCGCCCACTGAACTCCTTTACCCAGAATAAGCAACAGCTTAAAGGGAACTTGTCACGTTGAACCTGGTATCTGATCTGCAAGCCCCATGTTATAGAGCAAGAAGAGCGGAGCAGATTTATATATAGATCAGTGGGAAAGAATCAGCAAAACTTGCAATTTTATTCATTAAATTTACTGCTTATTCTGGGTGAAGGAGTCCAGTGGGTGGTGTTATCAGTAATTAACAGCCTTCCTGATATAAGTGCACATATAAAGATAACTGTCAATCACTGATAAGACCGCCCACTGGACTCTTAAACCCAGAATAAAACCCAGAATAAACAGCAACATAAAGGGAACCTGTCACATTGACCCCGCTATCTGATGTGCGGGCCCATATTATAGAGCAAGAGGAGCTCATTATATTGATATATTGTTTTGTGGGGAAAGACTCAACAGAACTTAAATTAAATTTATGGCTTATTCTTGGCTTAGGGAGTCCAGTGGGCGATCTTATCAGTGACTGAAAGCTTTTTTTTGTATAAGTGCACATACAGAGATATCAATCACTAATAAGACCGCCCACTGGACTCCTTGACTCAGAACAAACAGTAAGTTTATTGAATACATTTCAAGTTCTGCTGTTTTTTCCCCCCACAGAACTATATATCAATTTTCTCAGCTCCAACTACTCTATAACATGGGGCCCAGATCTGATAGCATCAAGATGGCAGGTGTTACACACTATATACCCCATATATGTATTTCCAATATTTAGGGAGAATATGGTTGAGATAGTCACCACTATACCCGGCTGCTCCTATACTGGTCCCTCTGGATCCTGGGGTTCAAATAGATGGATCTGCACAGAGAGGTTTTGTTATTTCTATCTATAGCCAGAATACGCAGCGGCTCCTCATAGGGCGCAGGAGGATAAAAGTGGAAAATAAATGGATTGGAAAAGAAGAGATTGAAAAGTGCTGCGGCTGTTGTAGGATCGGAGCCATCTGATGTGCCCCGGGCAGCAAAGGAGAACATCTGGAATATTAATCTTAAAGCTCACAGTAAGCAGCACAACTACCTGGGGCCACAGCTCCTTCTGTCTCATCTCCTGAGGCCAAGCTGTTGGAAGCCCCTTCATATCTACTAGACAGCAGCCTGCCTGCTATATCTTGCCTCACAAAGCAGTGCTAATGCTGTATGTGTATCAGGCCAGCCTCTGCCAAGCAGCTGAGCCAGGTCCTGGACTGGAAACCCTCTGTGCACGGTGCAGCAAGACCCCTCGGTGTCCAGATTTGGAGAATACAGGAATCTGTATAGTCATAGAGAGAGGGATTTTCCAGGAGTTGAAGGTGGTGCTGTGATATAAACACATCAGAGCTGCACCTAATTCCTGTAAATTATTTGCTCCAACAATTGTGCCGTTGTCCATTTCTGCCAGATTTCTGCCTCCCCCTCTCATTATTATGCTCCCACCTGCCTGAGCATCGCTATTGTATGTTTTATTAAGTTTTTTTTATTAATAAAATGATGGCTCAGTGGTTAGCACAGTGCATTATAATGGCTCAGTGATTAGCATAGTTTAGTACAGTAGCTTAGTGGTTAGCATGGTGTAGCAGAGTGATTCAGTGGTTAGCACAGTGCAGCATGCTAGTTCAGTGGTTAGCATAATGTAGCATGGTGATTCAGTGGTTAGCACAGTGCAGTATAGTGGCTCAGTGAGAAGCACAGTGCAATATAATGGCTCAGTGGTTAGCACAGTGCAATATAAAGGCTCAGTGGGAAGCACAGTGCAGTATAATGGCTTAGTGGTTAGCACAGTGCAGTATAATGGCTTAGTGGTTAGCAGTGCAATATAATGGCTCAGTGGGAAGCACAGTGCAATATAATAGCTCAGTCGTAAGCACAGTGCAATATAATGGCTCCGTGGTTAGCGCAGTGCAGTATAATGGCTCAGTGGTTAGCACAGTGCAATATAATGGCTCAGTGGTTAGCGCAGTGCAGTATAATGGCTCAGTGGTTAGCACAGTGCAATATAAAGGCTCAGTGGTTAGCACAGTGCAATATAATGGCTCAGTGGTTAGCGCAGTGCAGTATAGTGGCTCAGTGGTTAGCACAGTGCAATATAATGGCTTAGTGGTTAACACAGTGCAGTACAGTGGCTCAGTGATTAAGACAGTGAAACAATGTAGCTTAGTGGCTAGCATAGTGCAGCATGGTAGTTGAGTGGTTAACATGCTGTTGCATGGTGGCTCAGTGGTAAGCACAGTGCAGTACAGTAGCTCAGTGGTTAGCATGGTGTAGCAGAGTGATTCAGTGGTTGGCACAGTGCAGCATGCTAGTTCAGTGGTTAGCATAGTGTAGCACAGTGACTCAGTGGTTAGCATGGTGAATAGCAGTGGTTAGCCCTATGCAATATAGTGAATCCATTGAGCTTGGGTTCTTTTTAACTTGTCATAGTCATCATGCTATCTGATCCACACTCAGCATGTTATGGAGGAAAAGGAAGTGGGCAGATAAGGGAGTCCAGTGGGCGGTCTTATGAGCTAGCTGATAAGACCGCCCACTGGACTCCCAAACCAGAATAAGCAGTAAATTAAATGAAGAAATTACAAGTTCTACTGAATCTTTTGAAACAAAACTGTATATCAATCTACTCGGCTCTCCCTGGTCTACAACATGCTGCCTGAAGATCACATACCACGCTCAATGCCACAGGTTCCCTTTACAATTTCAATAGTCGGGTTGAAGCTTTATGCTCTTTTTGAGCAGAGCCTACTGGTTGGTGAAGACAATAAAGCTCGAGAGAATAAAAGGCAAAAAAAAAAAAAAATGACCATCAGAGTCTGCAAAGAACGGTGTCTTCAAGCCCACGACTGGCAAAATAGGATGAAATGGATATTGTCCCAGCGCTTCACCAAACACAGTAACTTTCATTGTTGGCTGTAACAAAGTATCCAGTAAAAAAGAAGCATCGCGTTTCGTGTTTAATATAACAATCTGTCGAAATGTAAAATAACAACTAAATAAAATAGTTATTTTAAACACAGAATGCGATGTTTCTGTTTCACTGGATACTTTGTTACAACCTATAGTGAAATGGGCCCTTTGAGTCAAGCGCTGGGACAATATCTGTTTCATCCCAATTTGCCAATTGGAGCTTTGGAGACACCAATCATCAACACCTACCTGTGTTCCCAATGTTCGAGTGATATACCAGCTGCTGCCCAAACCATTTGTTTCCATGCCCTTTGGAATATTGTGTCTCTACTGCACAATAATAAAGGGAGATAACAATGGGCCTTATGTATGAAAACGGTCTAGAAGTAAGACTGTCTATGTGGCCCTTAGCAACCAATCAGATCCCCTAGCAACCAATCAGAGCTCATAGCAACCAATAAGAGCTCATAGCAACCAATCAGAGCCCATAGCAACAAATCAGAGCTCAAAGCAACTAATCAGAGCCCGCAGCAACCAATCAGAGCTCAAAGCAACTAATCAGAGCCCATAGCAACTAATCAGAGCCCATAGCAACCAATCAGAGCTCATAGCAACCAATCAGAGCCCATAGCAACCAATCAGAGCCCATAGCAACCAATCAGAGCCCATAGCAACTAATCAGAGCTCAAAGCAACTAATCAGAGCCCGCAGCAACCAATCAGAGCCCATAGCAACCAATCAGAGCCCATAGCAACAAATCAGAGCTCATAGCAACCAATCAGAGCTCATAGCAACCAATCAGAGCCAATAGCAACCAATCAGAGCCAATAGCAACAATCAGAGCTCGTAGCAACCAATCAGAGCTCATAGCAACAATAAGAGCCATAGCAACCAATCAGAGCCCATAGCAACCAATCAGAGCTCAAAGCAACTAATCAGAGCCCACAGCAACCAACCAGAGCTCATAGCAACCATTCAGAGCTCATAGCAACAAATCAAAGCCAATAGCAACCAATCACAGCTCATAGTGACCAATCAGACCCCATAGCAACCAATCAGAGCTCATAGCGACCATTCAGAGCCAATAGCAACCAATCAGAGCCAATAGCAACCAATCAGAGCTCAATGCCCCATTGAGATGAGGCAGGAGTGAACTGATCGCGGGTGTCTTGCAGCACATCTGCATGTGTGTGATCTCCGCCTCGGTCTACGCATGCCCCGCGTCATACATTGCACGGGTAGAGCCGAATGAAAGACTATTTCTGCCTTATTTACAACTCTCACTTAAAATAAGAAGCAAATTATTACGGCTTTAATCCTTTGAGTGCTTTTATTGGTAAACCATTAGAAAGCTTTTTAATTTCAGACGCCTACAGAGATAAAAAAATAAGAAAAATGCTTGATTCATGTTTTGATGGCGAGCCAATAAAACTGCAAAATTTAGCTGGTTTCTAGCTCAGAACAGGAAATTGCTCTTTCATACAATAAAAAAAAAATATCTGTTCTGTGAACGGGAAAAAGAGCGGCGGAGGGGCTACGGGTGGACGCGACCACGGGTTACATTTTATACTTTTTAAAGAAAATAATTTTTGTACTTTCTATAATGTTATGCCGCTGTGCATCCATGGAATTTACTGTGAGTCAATCCATGGGGAACATGAACACACAAAGGGCAACTAGAGCCAGGGCTGGGACGATGAGTAGGTAGGCAACCACTTAGTGCGCCACTTCATCCCAGGCAAAAAAGGGGCGCATGGAGGTGTCAAATGGACTGAATTTTCTATTGGGGGACATTATATTCCTTATTTGCCTAGGACACCAGAATACCTTATCCCAGTTCTGACTACAGCAGGTATAATTAGAACTTCCTTGGAGCTTCCGATCTCATGGCACAGCCACCTTGACGTCACTCCTGTATGACATCACTTCCAGTCAAACACCACATTAGATTACCTATGTCACGTCAGATGGAAGTGGACTGGACGCACTGGGGGACGGGTAAGTTACCCCATTCAAACCCAATAAAAGAACCCTAATTCCAATTCAGAGTCAGGTTTAAGGATTAATGGAAAATGGAGATGAATATATGGTATAGGGCGACGTGTGTGAACGGGGCTGCACCAGTTTTCTGACTTGCTTTAAGCCAACAAAACTGTCGTAACCCCTGTATGACAGATGTATGAACTGTCCTACACCAAAATCTGGTGCATGCTGTGACAGACCCAACACTTTTGTATGGGTCAATTCTATGGGGACATGTCGTTCCACACTTATTAAAGGGGTTTTGCCACAAAGTAAAATTGATGTGTGAAGCTTGCAAATTAAATAACATTTTCACCATTTATCATTATTCAAAATTCTGCACTGTTTTCATTTTAGCTGCTCCTTTAGTGATCCATTGTTTACAGCTCGTCTCCAGGGGATACGACCAGGGCTGAGAGCTCCTCAGTCCTGGCCGCACATGCTCAGACATCACCTCTCCTCTCAGACAGCTACTGAGTGTTCAAACCCAGGTGCTGTCATTCTACTCCTTTCCTCTGTTCTCCTTAGTAATCACACACACTCACTGCTGAGCATGTGCTCAAACCCAGGTGCTGTCATTCTACTCCTGTCCTCTGTACTCCTTAGTAATCACACACACTCACTGCTGAGCGAGTGTTCAACCCCAGGTGCTGTCATTCTACTCCCATCCTCTGTGCTCCTTAGTAATTAGTCAAACAATGCAAATAAATAAAATAGAAACATCAATGAGATATGTGCATTGATAATGAGAAAAAAAATCCACAGGTTTGGGATTTGAACCAAGGAGCCTTGTGTTGTGAGGCAAAAGCTTTACCTCTGAACCACATTGTAACTACTTACAACTCTTTACATAAACAGACCTTTCTTTGACTAAAGAGAGGAAAGGCCTGGTGATGTCATCCTGCTGGGTCACATGATCGGCAATTCAAACAAAGCACACACGCCCCCTTCTGAGCACACAGAGCTGAAGAGCCAGATGCAGGAGGTATGAACTGAGATCATGGCAAAACCCCTTTAATGTGTCAGGCAAAATGTGGCGCCAAACTGTCGTACCAATCCATACCAATTTCATAGTGGCGAGGCTGAGACAAATTTTGGCGCATACAATCTGTGCGTCACTACTTGGTGCATAATTGCATCTCACAGCTGGACACATTTATAAAGTGCTGTGAGACACGAATGCTGCACTAACTTACTGAGAAGTACGACTGTTGAGGGGGCGCCACTTTTCATGCATGTCCCCCATAATGTTTAATCCAAAAAGTTAAAAGCAGCACGATTTTGGTTAAATTGAAATAAGTTGGGATCGGGATGTCCTGAACCCAAATTTTTTTCATACATTTGATGTAACTGAACGGGGGTATATTGGAAACAAGTTCTAATGTTTACACCTCAGTTGTTTTTTTTCTATTTTATTTACAACCGAGTATAAAATCATCCAAATCTAGAAATTATAGCCCAAATGACAACAAAATATGAAATACTAAATAAACTGTTGCCTAATGTATAAAACAATTACAGAGGGGTAAAATGGATAAAAGATTATATCAAAACCTGTAAAAACGGTCTCTAAATCAATACCTATTCTATAGAAAGAGGTATAAGGCTCGGGTCCCATCTGATTCGCAGGTTCCATTCCGGAACCTTCATCTCAGAGGTAAAAAACTGAAACAAAATATTCCGTTTCACAACGGACACCAACATCGCCCAAACCCAAATGGGTCCATCGGGGTTTCCTCCGCGGTGTTTGCTGCTCCTCTACTTTTTCCATCATTCCTGACAGAACATGCGATGGAAGTTCCAAACGGAACCACAGGCGCGGATGTTACCCAAGTTTATTACAGTAATGCCCATAAAAGGTTAATGAGTCCAAGACCAAACAGACTGACACACATATAAACAAAAAATGGCTCAAAAGCTCCTCTCTCGTTGGGAGGCTACTTATGGTGCTTTAGGGAACTAGCAATCATAGGTTCCTTGTTCGGACCCGCCTTTCTCAGGGCCATTACCCTGCCTTTCGGTTAGGTAATGCTCTACTATAGGTTAATTTTAGGGTTACATTTTTTCTCCCTTCTTTACCTGGTCTTCAATTCCAGGATCCTCCTCTTATGGAATATACAGACAGTGCTATGTGACTGGGGTATGAGGGTTTTTGACCGAATTTTTTGTTTATATGTCTGTGTCAGCATTTCTGGTGTTGGACTCTTTTTTTTATGGGCATTACTTTAATACAAGTTATCAGGGGAGTAGCTACAGGGGGTGCAGAGGTAGCAGCCGCTACTGGGCCCAGCAGCCTAAAGGGGCCTAAAAGCCCTTCTGCCACATAAGAAGACACCAGTATTGTAAAGACACATGGTAACTGAGGGGCCCTATTTCCTTATGTGCATCAGGGCCCAAAAGCTTCAAGTTACGCCTTTGCAAGTTATGTTTTATATCTTTCCAGTGAACATACATTGATTTTGAGACTGTTTTTACTGCTTTTGATGTAACCTTATATCTACTTTACCCCTCGGTACTTGTTACGTATATTTAGCAATTTGTTGCAATTTGGACTATAAAAATGTCTAGATTTGGGCAATTTTGTACTAACGTGTAAATGAGAAATCTGAATACAGCCTAGTTAGGAGCCAGGGAGATGCTTTTTTTGAGCCAAGTCAAGAAGAGGGAAATTTGAGGAGTGAAGAGAGAAAGGAGGATTTTAGTAAAAAATTGGGACTGTCCCTAAAAGAGGAACACTTGGGATTTATGCAAAGAAAAAAAAAACTATACAAGTGATCCTAGAACAAATGAGACCCAAGCTTGAATGTAACTAAAGCCAGGGCGGCCATAGAAGCTGCTGTGGAGCCCAGAGACCGGTCCACTCCAGGTTGATGTATATTTACAGTGTGTGGATAATGCACAGTGTGTATATGGCCATAAATCACCCGGCACCATTCTGTGCAGCGATGCATGGCGGTTCTGTGCCGGGGTGTTTATGGTATGAGCGCCTTTTAGTGCCGCATCACATGTTTTTGTCTATTGATTGACATTGATCCAGCTCTCCAGATTTATAGACCCATAAATGTTTTCCGTTTATCATCAAAGTAAATCTAGGTCATAAAATCTGCATTATGCAAAATAAAACCTCATCTCCCTGGTGTTTCCGCACAGCAGTTGTTGAACTTTATCATTATTCAAAATAATTAAAGAGAAACATCCTGGAAATACAATTAGTGAAATCTACAGCAGCCAGGTGAGGCGCGCGGAGGAGGAGAGGCTCTGTTCTTTGATATAATTATTTTGTTTTCAATTGTGAATACTTTATCAGCTGGATTTACACTTAGCAGAGCTGAAAAGTAATTTTATATCCAACGTTTTATTATCTTTATGGCGTCTGTTCACCTTTAACAACATTTTACAGATTAAACATAAATATCATCTACAAAGTAAGCTTAGCAAAATCACATTACTATCCTGTACTGATCCTGAGTTACATCCTGTATTATACTCCAGAATTGCACTCACTATTCTGCTGGTGCAGTCACTGTGTAATACATTACTTATCCTGTACTGATCCTGATTTACATCCAGTATTATCCCCAGAGCTGCGCTCACATTCTCTGGTGCAGTCACTGTATACATACATTGCTTATCCTGTACTGATCCTGGGTTACATCCTGTATTATCCTCCAGAGCTGCGCTCACTGTTCTCCTGGTGCAGTCACTGTACATACATTACTTATCCTGTACCGATCCTGAGTTACATCCTGTATTATACTCCAGAGCTGCGCTCACTATTCTGCTGGTGCAGTCACTGTGTACATACATTACTTATCCTGTTCTGATCCTGAGTTACATCCTGTATAACCTCCAGAGCTGCCCCCACTATTCAGCTGGTGCAGTCACTGTACATACATTACTTATCCTGTACTGATCCTGAGTTACATCCTGTGTTATACTCCAGAGCTGCACTCACTATTCTGCTGGGTGCAGTCACTGTGTACTTTACATTACTTATCCTTACTGATCCTGGTTACATCCCTGTGGTTATACTCCAAAGACTCACTCACTATTTGCTGTGCAGTCACGTGTACATACATTTCTTATCCTGTACTGATCCTGAGTTACTCCTGTATTATCCCCAGAGCTGCACTCACTATTCTGCTGGCTTCACTGTCATAAAATTACTTAATCCTGTACTGATCCTGAGTTACATCCTGAAATATCCTCCAACTCATTCAATAATTTTTTTCCTGGTTATTATTGGAAACAGTCACCAATTTTGTAGAGAGACACTGTCCTTACAGCATAATGTTGGGTGTTGATGGTTGATTTTAGGTGATGGTTTAGGACACCTCTTAGAATAAACAGACTCTGAACAAGCAGGCAGTGCTGGAATAATTTGGCTCTGAAGCCTGAATGAAGCCTATACACTAATAAATGGTGCAACTCAGAGTCAGATATCCAGTGTAATTACAATTTGATTAAACTTTTGGTGAAGGTTGGTTCTGGATAAAACCTGGTGACCTCAATCAGAAGGAAAATGTATGAGAACTTTGTGAAATACTTGGAAAATACAGAAATTTCAACAGAAGGAAATTCAGAGAGCAACAGCTAATAAGGAGCAACGCCATTATTCATGAGGTTTCATCACAGATAAGTCATCCAGATGATGGATCTCCTATCAGCCCTCTCCATCTAGTGAATGGGAAGCGGGATGATCCTATTGTTGAGAACTTCTCATGGGGCATTTATCAAGTTCCTGATTGCTCTCAGTAGAGACTTGGCTCTGTCACTAATAAAAATGACCCGACACCAAGGAGATCCATGAGGTGCCCGGTATATGGGGCAATATTATCCCATAGAAACAGACCAGGCCCCTGTTATTCATTGTACACAGCACTATCATGGCCTGACCCTTGCTTAAAGGGATTTTGCCATGAAGTAAAATTGACGTGTGAATTTAGCAAAGAAATAACAAACATTTTCACCATTCATTATTATTAAAAAATCTGCACTGTTTTTTGTTCTAGCCTGCTCCTAGTGATCCATTGTTTAAAGCTCGTCTCCATGGGATACACCGGTCTGTGAAGCTCCTCACCAGCTCCAGGTCGCACATGCTCAGAACATCATCTCTCCTCTCAGTGCAGCTACTGAGATGTTTCAATACCCCAGGTGCTGTCAATCTACACCGTCCTTGTTCTCCTTAGTACTTGAGTCAAACAGTTGCAAATACAATAAAAAAGAAACCTCAATGAGATCTGTGCTATTGTAAATAAGAGAAAAAAAAAACACAGTTTGGTTCTTGCAAGGGATTTGACCTAGGACCCTTGTCCTGGAGGCAAAAACTTTACATCTCAGCTACTCACAATGCTTTACATAAACAGACCTTTTCTTTGACTATAGAGAGTTAAAGGGCTGGTGATGTCTCATCCTGCTCTGGTCACATGATATGGCAATTCAAGCGAAATCACATCACGCCTCCTTCTGACACACACAGAGCTGAAGAGCTGGATGCAGGAGGCATGAAATGATATCATGGCAAAACCCCTTTAAATAAACCTCACAGTGGTTCCAGATATCCCTGTGAAAGTCCAGGATGGAGATAAGACTCGTCCGCCGATGGACTGCGCGCCAGATGTGCTCCCAGCATCCAGGGTGATCCTCTCCCTTCTATGACAGACTCTACTAATTGGGTAATTAATTATAGTCTGGAACCACAATGCTGTCATGGAGCATCTATTCATATGATAACTGCTCTGCAGGAAGAAAGAAGGCGAAGCAGCCGGGTGTGATCACAGGGGGTCACTCTCTACCTGTCGCTGTGCTGGAAGTCAATTAGATTGTTTCTTGTAATTAGATTAGGAATAAAGAACTAATGTAAGTTGGAGGTTTTCCCATCTGTCCCGGCACCATAGAACGTCCCCTCTGTCCCCAACCCTCCAGACTGTCCCTTCTAGCCAACCCCTCAATACTCCCCTCTAATCCCCCCTCCAGACTTCCCTCTGCCAACCCCTCAATACTCCCCTTTATCCCCCCTCCAGACTTCCCTCTGCCAACAGTCCTCATTCTTCCAACTCTTCAAAACTCCCCTCCATTCCCTCCAGACTACCCTATGGCAACCCAAAAACATTCCCCTCTATCACTCATCCAGACATCACTCTGCCAACCCCACAATACTGCCCTCTGAAACATTTCCAGATTTACCTCTATCCTCCCTCCAGAACTCCCTCTATCCCAGACTCCCTCTGTCCCCACTTACATAATGCTCTTTATCGTCCATAAAGACTCCTCTCTACCAAGACTTCCATACTCTCCTTTGTTCCCAATTTAGACCGCTCTCTGCCCCCCCCTCCCAGACTCCTCTCTGCTCCTCCTCCTAGACTCCTCCCTTCCCCACCAATCCCAGACTCCTCTCTACGTCACCTCCCAGACTCCTCCTCTACCCCTCCCCACCATAGTCCTCCCTGTCTCCTCTACCAGACTTCTATCCATTCCCTCCCCCATTCTCCTCTGTCCCTTCTTCAGACTCCCTTCTTTCCTCATCTGTAGACTTTCCCTTTCCCCCGTGAGTCTTTGTCCCATCTCCCTTTAGACTATGTCTACACAACATGAAAAAATGAATTGGGCCGACGGTAAAAAAAATTAGAACCGATTTTTTGACAAAACAATGAAAAAAAAAACTTGTGCGTGTCCGTGCATCGGCCAAAACAAAAGGTCAGACTTTCCGGACATGCTGTGTGGGATTCCGTCTCCTTTCCTTCTCTTCTCCCCCCTCTTCTCCCTTCTCTTTTCCTCCCTCTTCTCCCTTCTCTTTTCCTCCCTCTTCTCCCTTCTCTTCTCCCCCCTCTTCTCCCTTCTCTTTTCCTCCCGCAATCCTCCTTCTCTTCTTCCTCCCCTCTCTCGCTCCTTCTCATCTCCCCCATCAGTCTCCCTTCTCTTCTCACCCCTCAGTCTCCCTTCTCTTTTCCTCCCTCAGTCTCCCTTCTCTTCTCCCCCCCTCTTCTCCCTTCTCTTTTTCCTCCTCTTCCCCTTCTCTTTTCCTCCCTCATCTCCCTTCTCTTCTCCCTCTTCTCCCTTCTCATTTCCTCCCTCAGTCTCCCTTCTCTTCTTCCCCTCTTCTCCCTTCTCTTCGCCCCCCCCAGTCTCCCTTCTCTTCTCCCCCCTCAGTCTCCCTTCTCTTTTCCTCCCTACGTCTCCCTTCTCTTCTCCCCCCGATTCTCCCTTCTCTTTTCCTCCCTCAGTCTCCCTTCTCTTCTCCCCCCTCTTCTCCCTTCTCTTTTCCCCCCTCAGTCTCCCTTCTCTTTTCCCCCCTCAGTCTCCCTTCTCTTTTCCTCCCTCAGTCTCCCTTCTCTTTTCCTCCCTCAGTCTCCCTTCTCTTTTCTCCCCTCCAGACTCCCTCTCTTCTTTCTCCCTCCTTCTTCTCCCATCTCTTCTTATCCCCCCTCATTCTCCTTCTCTTCTCCCCCTCATATCTCCCTCTCTTCTCCCCCCGGTCGGAGTCTATCCCCTTCTCTCCCCCCTCAGTCTCCCTTCTCTTCTCCCCCCTCAGTCTCCCTTCTCTTCTCCCCCCTCAGTCTCCCTTCTCTTCTCCCCCCTCAGTCTCCCTTCTCTTCTCCCCTCTTCTCCCTTCTCTTCCCCCCTCAGTCTCCCTTCTCTTCTCCCCCCTCAGTCTCCCTTCTCTTCTCCCCCCTCAGTCTCCCTTCTCTTCTCCCCCCTCAGTCTCCCTTCTCTTCTCCCCCCTCAGTCTCCCTTCTCTTCTCCCCCCCTCAGTCTCCCTTCTCTTTTCCTCCCTCAGTCTCTCTTCTCTTCCCGCCCCCCTTTTTTTTTTTCTCCTTTCCCCCCCTTTTCCCCCCCCCCCCCCCATTCCCCCCCCCTTTTGTTCCTCCCCCTTTTTTTTCCATCTTCTCGCTCTTTTCTCATCTCCCTTTTTTTCTTCTCCTCTCCTTCTCATTTTTCTTTCCGTCTTTTTCTTTTTCAGTCCTCCTTTTTTTTCTCCCCTTTTTTTCCCTTTCCTTTCTCCAGTCTCCTTTTTCTTTTCCATTTTTTCCCCTTCTCTTCTTTCATCTCCTTCTCTTTTCCCTTTTCTTTTTCCATTCTTTCACTTTTTTCCCCCCAGACCCTCCTTCCTTTTTCCCTTTTTCCTTCTCTTTTTCTCCATCTCCTTTTTTTTTCCATCTCCTTTTCTCTTCTTTTTCCCCTCTTTTTTCCCCGGCCTCCTCTCTTTAGCAGGGCTCCCCCCTTTCCTTTTTTCCTCCTCCTTCTCATCTCTTTTCCCCTTTTTTCTTTTTCCCTTTTTTATTTTTCTCTGTTTTTTCTTCTTTCTTTTTCCCAAACCCTCCTCCATCTCAGTTCCCCCCTTTTTGCTTTTTTCTATTTCTCTTTTCTCCAGTCTCCTTCTTCTCAAAATTCCTCCTTCTAAATCTCTCTCCTTTCCCCTTTTTTTTTTTTTTTCTCCGTTCCTTTTTCCTTCTCCCTTCTTTTTCCCTTCTCCGTCTCCTCCCTTCCCTTTTTCTTTCCCCCCTTTTTTTTTCTCCATTTTCCTTTCCCCGTTCTCCTTTTCTCCTCCTTCTCCCGGTCTCCCTTTTTCCCCAGTCCTCCTTCTCCCAAAATTTTTTTTTTTTTGGGGTTTTTTAGTTCCTTTTCCTTTTCCATCCCCCTATTTTTCTCCACTTCCTTCTCTTTTGTTTTTTCTTCTTTCCCATTTTTTTCCTTTCTCCCTTTCTTTTTTTTCCCTCCCTTTTCCCTTCTTTTTTCCCGGTTCCCCCCTTTTTTTCCTTCCCCCCCTTTTTTTTCTCCCCGTCTCCTCCTCTTTCTCCTCCGGCTCCTCCCTCTTCTCAGTCTCTTTATTTCTCCCTCGTCCTCTCTTCTTTTTCTTTTCTCTTTCTCTCGTTTTTTTCTCCATCTTCTTCTTTTCTCTCTTCTCCTCTTTTCAGAGTTTCTCTTCTTCTCTTTCTTCCCTTTCTGCTCTCTCTTCCTTCTTCAGTTTCCTCCTTTTCTCTTCTTTTCTCATGTCTCCTCTCTTCTCTTCCTCCTCTTTTTCTCTTTCTCTCTTTCTTCTCTCTTCTTCCAGTTCTTTCTTCTCCTCTCTCATTTCTCTTCTTCTCTCTTTCTTTTTTCTCTCCAGTTCTCTTCTTCCTTCTTCGTCTTCTTCTTCTTCTCTCGTCTCTCGCTCCTCTTCCCCTTCTCCTCCTCCGTTCTTCTACTCTTTTCTCTCTTCCTTCCCTTTTTTTTCTTTCTTCTTCTTCTTTTCTCATTTCTTTTCTTTTTCGTTTTTTTTTTCTTTTCTCTTCTTCCTCCTTTTTCTTCTCTTTTTCTCCCCGTCCCGTTCTTCTTCCCTTCTTTTCCTTTTTCTTCTTCCTTTTTCATTTTTTCTTTCTTTTCCTTTCTCGTTTTTCTTCTTTCTTTTTTTCTTTCTTTCTTTCTTTTTCCTCTCTTCTTTTCTTTTCCCGAATTCTCTCTCTCTCTTTTCTCTCTTTTTTCTAGTCTCTTCTCTTTTTTTTTTCTCTTCTTTTTTCTCTCAGATCTCAGTCTCTCTTTTTAAACTTTTTACTCAGGCTCCTCTGTCCCTCCTCCAGGCTCCTCTGTCCCTCCCCCAGTCTCCTCTGTTCTCCCTCCAGACTCCTCTGTCCCCCTCCAGTCTCCTCTGTCCCCCTCCAGTCTCCTCTGTCCCCCTCCAGTCTCTTTTGTTCCCCTCCAGACTCCTCTTTCCTCCTCCAGTCCCCTCTAGACTCCTCTGTCCTCCTCCTCGAGGCTCCTCTGTCCTCCTCCCCCAGACTCCTCTGTCCTCCTTCTCGAGGCTCCCTGCCTCCCTTCTCGAGCTCCTCTGTCACTCTCCTCCTTTGAGGCTCCCTCTGTCCTCTCTCGAGGCCTCCTCTGGTCCTCCTCCTCCAGTCTCATATGTCCCTCCTCCTCCAGGCTCCTCTGTCCTCCTCCTCCAGGCTCCTCTGTCCTCCTCCTCCAGTCTCATCTGTTTCCCTCCAGACTCCTCTGTCCTCCTCCTCCTCCAGTCTCCTCTGTCCTCCTCCCTTCAGTCTCCTCTGTCCTCCTCCCTCCAGTCTCTTCTGTCCTCCTCCAGTCTCTTCTGTCCTCCTCCAGTCTCTTCTGTCCTCCTCCAGTCTCCTCTGACCCCCTCCAGTCTCTTCTGACCTCCTCCAGTCTCCTCTGTCCTTCTCCAGACTCCTCCTCCTCCAGTCTCCTCTGTCCCCTCCAGACTCATCTGTTTCCCTCCAGACTCATCTGTTTCCCTCCAGTCTCCTCTGTCCTCCCCCAGTCTCTTCTGTCCTCCTCCAGTCTCTTCTGTCCTCCTCCAGTCTCTTCTGTCCTCCTCCAGTCTCTTCTGACCTCCTCCAGTCTCTTCTGTCCTCCTCCAGTCTCTTCTGACCTCCTCCATTCCTCTGCCCTCCCTCCAGACTCCTCCTCCTCCAGACTCCTCCTCCCCCAGACTCCTCTGTCCTCCTCCAGACTCCTCTTCCTCCCCAGACTCCTCTGTTTCCCTCCAGAACTCCCACTGTCCTCCCTCTGTCTCCTCCCGTCTCCCTGTCTCCCTCCAGTCTCACTCTGTCTCCCATCCAGACTCCTCTGTCACCACCCCTCTGTCTCCTCCAGTTCTCCTCTGTCTCCTCCAGTCTCCTCTGTCTCCTCCAGATTCCTCTGTCCTCCTCCAGACTCCTCTGTTTCCCTCCAGACTCCTCTGTCCTCCTCTGTCTCTACCAGTCTCCTCTGTCCCCCTCCAGTCTCCTCTGTCCCCCCTCCCGTTTCTCCAGACTCCTCTGTCCTCCTCCAGACTCCTCTGTCCTCCTCCAGACTCCTCTGTCCTCCTCCAGTCTCCTCTGTCCTCCCTCACATGCCCCTCTGCCTCCTCCAACCCTCGTCCTCCTCCATACTCCTCTGTCCTCCTCCAGTCCCCTCTGTCCTCCTCCAGTCTCCTCTGTCCTCCTCCAGTCTCCTCTGTTACCTCCAGTATCCTCCAGACTCCTCTGTCCCCCTCCAGTCTCCTCTGTCCCCCTCCAGTCTCCTCCAGTCTCCTCTGTCCCCCTCCAGACTCCTCTGTCCTCCCTCCACCTCATCTGTCCCCCTCCCAGTCCCTCGTCCCCCTCCAGTCTCACTCCATCTCCTCTGTCCCACACTCCAGTCTCCTCCGGGTCCCCCCCCCCCGCTCTTCCCGCTGTCCCCTCTAGACTCCTCAGTCCTCCCCCAGACTCCTCTGTTCCCTCCAGTATCTTCCAGACTCCCCCTCCTCCTCCCCACTCCTCAGTCCTCCCTCACCGACCCCTCTGTCCTCCCTCCAGTCTCCTCTGTTCTCCCTCCAGACGCCTCTTGCCCCCTCCAGTCTCCTCTGTCCCCCTCCAGTCTCCTCTCTCCCCTCCAGCTCCTCTGGTCCCCCCTCCAGTCTCTTTTGTTCCCCTCCAGACTCCTCTTTCCTCCTCCTGTCCCCTCTTTCCTCCTCTGTGTCCCCTCTTTGACTCCCTCTTCCTCCTCCCGAGGCTCCTCTTCCCCTCCCTCCCCCAAGACTCCTCCTCCTCCTCCAGGCTCCTCTGTCCCCTTCCTCCTCCTCCAGGCTCCTCTGTCCCCTTCCTCCTCCTCCTCCTCCTCCTCCAGGCTCCTCTGTCCCCTTCCTCCTCCTCCTCCTCCTCCTCCAGGCTCCTCTGTCCTCCTCCCTTCAGACTCCTCTGTCCTCCTCCAGTCTCTTCTGTCCTCCTCTCAGTCTCTTCTGTCCTCCTCCAGTCTCTTCTGTCCTCCATCCATCCTTCTGACCTCCCCAACTCTTCTGTCCTCCCTCCCTCTCTTCTGACCTCCTCCAGGCTCCTCTGTCCCCTTCCTCCTCCTCCTCCAGGCTCCTCCTCCTCCAGGCTCCTCTGTCCCCTTCCAGACTCATCTGTTTCCCTCCAGACCTCTTCCCCTCCAGTCTCCTCTGTCTCCTCCATCTCCTCGGCCTCCTCCAGTCTCCTCTTCCATCCTCAGACTCCTCCTCCTCCTCCTCCAGTCTCCTCTGTCCTCCCTTCAGACTCCTCTGTCCTCCTCCACCTCCCTCCAGACTCTCCTGTCCTCCACTCCCTCCAGACTCCTTCAGTCCCCCTCCCTCCAGACTCCTCAGTCCCCCCTCCCTCCAGACTCCTCTGTCCCTCCCCCCTGCCCCCAGACTCCTCTTTCCCACTCCCCTGCCACCAGACTCCTCTGTCCCCCTCCCTCCAGACTTCCCTGTCCCCTCCCTCCAGACTCCACTATCCCCTCCCTCCAGACCCCTATGTCCTCTCCTCCAGACCACTCTGTCCTCCTCCCTCCAGACTCCTCTGTCCTCCTCCCTCCAGACTCCTCTGTCCTCCTCCCTCCAGATCCCTGAGGCTCCCTCCAGACTGCTCTGTGCTCCCTCCAGAATCCTCTGTCCCCCTCCAGTCTCTTGTCCCCTCCAGTCTCTTGTCCCCTCCAGACTCCTCTGTCCTCCTCCCAGACTCCTCTGTCCCTCCTCCAGACTCCTCTGTCCTCCTCCAGACTCCTCTGTCCCCTCCAGTCTCCTCCAGACTCCTCTGTCCTCCTCCAGTCTCCTCTGTCCTCCTCCAGTCTCCTCTGTCCTCCTCCTCCAGACTCCTCCTCCTCCAGACTCCTCCTCCTCCAGTCTCCTCTGTCACCTCCAGTCTCCTTCTCCTCCAGTCTCCTCTTCTGCCCACCATTCACCTTCCTTCTCCTCTGTCCCCCCTTCTTCTCCTCTGTCCCCCCTTCTTCCTTCTCCTCTGTCCCCCCTTCAGTCTCCCTCTGTCCCCCTCCAGAACTCCCCTCCTGTTCCCCCTCCAAGTCTCCTCTGTCCCCCTCCAGTCTCCTCTGAGTCCCCCTCACAGACTCCTCTGTTCCCCCCTCCAACCCCTCTGTTATCCCTCCAGTCTCCTCTGTTTCCCTCCATTCTCCTCTGTTTTCCCCTCCAGTCTCCTCGTTCCCCCTTCCAGTCTCCTCTGTCATCCCTCCCCCCCAGTCCTCCTCTTTTTCCCTCCAGACTTTCCTCCCTCCTCCAGACTCCTCCACCTCCAGTCTCCCTCTGTCCCCCCTCCAGTCTCCTCAGTCTCCTCTGTCCTCCTCCAGACTCCTCTGTCCTCCCTCCATCCCCCTCTGTCCTCCCTCCATCCCCCTCTGTCTCCCTCCAGCCTCCTCTGTTTCCCTCCAGTCTCCTCTGTTTCCCTCCTGTCTCCTCTGTTTCCCTCCTTTATCCTCTGTCCCCCTCCAGTCTCCTCTGTCCCCCTCCAGTCTCCTCTGTCCCCCTCCAGTCTCCTCTGTATCCCTCCAGTCTCCTCTGTTTCCCTCCAGTCTCCACTGTTAACCTCCAGTCTCCTCTGTCCCCCTCCAGTCTCCTCTGTCCCCCTCCAGTCTCCTCCTGTCCCCCTCCATACCCCTCTGTCCCCCTCCATCCTCCTCTGTCCTCCCTCCATCCCCCTCTGTCCTCCCTCCAGTCTCCTCTGTTTCCCCTCCAGTCGCCTCTGCTCCCCCTCCAGAAATTCCTCTGTCCCCCTCCAGTCTCCTCTGTACCTCCCTCCAGTCTCCTCTGTTTCCCTCCAGTCTCCTCTGTTTCCCTCCAGTCTCCTCTGTTTCCCTCCATAAAACTACTAAATCATAGTCCTACAGTTACCAAATAACACCAGCTTACACCAACCAGAAATCCAAATACCTTTAAGACCACATATCACCAAACACAGTGACCGAATAATACCACCACAAACACAACCATGACCACATATCACCAGCATCATAGTGACCAAATAACAGCAACACACCGTGACCACATATCACCAGCACATAGTGACCGAATAATACAAACTGACCATTATACTACAACTAATATTACCGGCATACAGTGACCATACAGTGGTGGATACCAGTGTACACAGGCTCTGCAGACATATAAATGATTAAAAGTATAAGTTAATATCTAGTGACTCACAGGAGACTCTCTGAGAGTTGTTCTCTTTCTCCTTCTTCTTCTCCCATCTTTCTCCCAGACGCCATGACGACTACTCCCGACTCTTCACTGTAAAATTTACAAAACAAATATCTTAAGACTCCTCAATTTATCAGCATTTCTCTACCAATTCCTATCTATATACAAACTCCCCATCTATAGCATCTCATATGGTGGCCATGTAATAGCCCCTGTAGCCACGTAGTAGCCCCCTGTAGCCAGTAGATGCCTCCCTTGTAGCCAGTAGATGCCCCCTGTGGCCAGTAGATTCCCCCCTTGTAGCCAGTAGATGCCCCCCTTGTAGCCAGTAAGATAGCCCCCCTGTGGGCCAGTAAGATTCCCCCTTGTAGCAGTATAAATGTCCCCCTTGTAGCCATAGATGCCCTGATGGCCCAGTTAGATTCCCCCCTTGTACCAGTAGATGCCCCCCTTGTAGCCGTAGATGCACCCTGTGGCCATAGATTCCCCCTTGTAGCCATAGATGCCCCCCCTTGTAGCCAGTAGCAATGCCTCCCCTTGTCGCCAGTAGATGCCCCCTGTAGTAGCCAGTGATGTCCCCTGTAGCCAGTGGTTGTCCCCTGCAGCCAGTAGTTGCCCCCTGCAGCCAGTAGATGCCCCCCTCTGCAGCCAGTAGATGCCCCCCTTGTAGCCAGTAGTTGCCCCCCTCTGCAGCCAGTAGATGCCCCCCTTGTAGCCAGTGATGCCCCCCTGTAGCCAGTAGAGGCCTCTCTTATAGCCAGTGATACCCCCATTGTAGCCAGAAGATGCCCCCCTGTAGCCAGTGATGCCCCTCTTATAGCCAGTGATGCTCCCTGTAGCCCGTGATGCCCCGTTGTAGCCAGTGATGCCCCTTTGTAGCCATAGATGCCCCCCTGTAGTAGCCATGTAAGATGCCCCCCTGTAGCCAGTGATGCCCCTTGTAGCCACTGATGCCCCTTGTAGCCACTGATGCCCTCCCTCCCTGTAGCCACTGATGCCCCCCCTTGTAGCCTCTGTTTCCCCCCCTCCCTATAGCCACTGATGCCCCCCCCTCCCTGTAGCCAGTGATGCCCTCCCTGTAGCCACTGATGCCCCCCCCTCCCTGTAGCCAGTTGATGCCCCCCCTCCCTGTAGCCACGTGATGCCCCCATTGTGTGATGCCCCCCATTGTAGCCACTGATGCCCCCCTACCTGTAGCCACTGATGCCCCCCCCTGTAGCCACTGATGCCCCCCACCGTAGCCACTGAGGCCCCCCCCCCTGTAGCCACTGATGCCCCCCTCCCTGTAGCCACTGATGCCCCCCATTGTAGCCACTGATGCCCCCCCTCCCTGTAGCCAGTGATGCCCCCCCAGTAGCCACTGATGCCCACCATTGTAGCCACTGATGCCCCCCCTCCCTGTAGCCATTGATGCCCCCCCTGTAGCCACTGATGCCCTCCCTCCCTGTAGCCAGTGATGCCCTCCCTCCCTGTAGCCAGTGATGCCCCCCTCCCTGTAGCCACTGATGCCCCCCTCCCTGTAGCCACTGATGCCCCCCATTGTTGCCACTGATGCCCCCCATTGTTGCCACTAATGCCCCCCCCCCGTAACCACTGATGCCCCCCATTGTTGCCGCTAATGCTCCCCCCCCCCTGTAGCCACTGATGCCCCCCATTGTTGCCAAACTGATGCCCCCCCCGTAGCCATTGATGCCCCCGTCCCTGTAGCCACTGATGTCCCCCATTGTTGCCAGTGATGCCCCCCACTGTAGCCACTGATGCCCCCCCCTGTAGCCAGTGATGCCCCCCTCCCTGTAGCCACTGATGCCCCCCTCCCTGTAGCCACTGATGCCCCCCATTGTTGCCACTAATGCTCCCCCCCCCTGTAGCTACTGATGCCCCCCATTGTTGCCACTGATGCCCCCCCCCCCGTAGCCACTGATGCCCCCTTCCCTGTAGCCACTGTTGCCCCCCATTGTTGCCACTGATGCCCCCCATTGTTGCCACTGATGCCCCCCCCCCTGTAGCCAGTGATGCCCCCCCCCTGTAGCCACTGATGCCCTCCCTCTGTAGCCACTGATGCCCTCCCTCCCTGTAGCCAGTGGCCCCCCCCCGGTAGCCCAGTGATGCCCCCCCCTGTAGCCAGTGATGCCGCCCCCCTGTAGCCAGTGAAGCCCACCCCTGTAGCCAGTGATGCCCCCCCCTTGTAGCCACTGATGCCCACATTGTTGCCACTGATGCCCCCCCCTGTAGCCAGTGATGCCCCCCCCCTGTAGCCACTGATGCCCGCCCTGTAGCCAGTGGCCCCACATTGTTGCCACTGATGCCCCCCTGTAAGTAATTATAAAATAACAAAAAATTACTTACCAGACCTGGGTCCGCGTGTCCAGCTCCAGGAGCTGCTGAGCGGTGTAGGCGGTGTGACGTCATCAGGCCACTTACACTGCACGCAGCTCCCAGGGATCTCTGTCGCCGATGGGACGCAGCGTCGTAGGGGGCGCGGTGAGAGCTGTGCGCCCCCTGCGACGCTGATACAGGGGGAGGAGTCAGGACGGGAACGATCCGTCCCGCCTCCTCCCTGCAGCTGCAGGCTCTGCGCGTAACACCTTGGCTGTCAAACCGTGTACCGAACCCGCTCGCTTACGTTTACTGACCATGACTCTCTGCCGCCTGCCCTGACCTTCTGCCTGCCGATCCTGTACCACGCAGTACCCCGGCCGCCACCGCAGGCAAGCCCCGCCAGTGGAAGCGACCTGGTGGACTCCCATCCAGCAAGTCCATCCCGCTTTGTGGCGGGCTCTGGTGAATACCGGGACCTCCTTAGACTCCGCTCCCTGGTGTGGGCTTCCACCATCGCCTGCGCTGCTCCAGTGGATCCACCTCCAGACCGTTACATCCAACTTTGAAAAAATTTTTGCACCAAGCAGGTGATCAAAAAGCTCCGAGATCAGAGGCAGGGGGTATCGAATTTTTTATAGTGATTTTGTTAAGTCCCTGATAATCGATACAAGGCCGGAGCGTACCATCTTTCCTTGCGTATGAAGCCTTTGCGGAGATTCTCCTGGATATATTCCGACATGGCTTTAGTTTCCGGGACAGAGAGAGGATAGACTCGGTGAGGAGTAGTACCGGGTTGCAGGTCAATAGGACAGTCGAACGGCCGGTGCGGGGGCAGAGTTTCGGCCTGTCTTTCAGAAAAGACGTCGGCCAGATCCTGGTAAGGAGTGGGCAGACCTGGCAGAGGCTTCGTAGACAATACAGAGGCGGGCCGGGGAGCAGAACGGAGAACCGGAAGGCATCGCGAGTGGCACGCAGGGCCCCAACGGATCATTTCGCCTGTGTTCCCGTCTAAGGTCGGAGCATGGTCTTTCAACCAAGGAAGGCCCAAGAGGATTTCAGAAGACGAACGAGGCAGAACAAGAAGTTTCAGAGTCTCCTTGTGTAGGGCGCCTATCTGCAAGGTGAGGGGCGCAGTGCAGAGCTGGATAGCGTCCTTTAGGCATTCGCTACTGACGGAGGAGATGAACATGGGTTTCTGAAGAGGGGTCACAGGGAGGCGGAACTTGGACACCAGAGCTTGGCCGACAAAATTTCCAGCGACCCGAATCAAGGAAGGCGGTGGCCTGAAAGGTGCTGTCCGGCGAAATTTCGGGAATGGTCAGGCGGAGAGAGGCCGCACGGACACCTAGGGTCGCCTCTCCTGCGAGCCCTTGGTGAGGGTTTCCCAAATGAAGTGGCCAGAACCGCCACAGTAGAAGAACAGCTGCCTCAGACGACGCTGTGGATGTTCCTCCTGGGTCAGGTGGGCTTTCCTGACATGTATGGATTCGTCCACAGGAACCATTGACGGAGGAAGTGGAGGTCGTTGGAAGACGGGAGCCAGACGAGGTAGCCGGCGTGGTAGGGCGATCTCCCGTTGGAGGCGGAGCTTTTGTTGTCTCTCAACAAACCGAATATCAATTCGGGTAGCCAACCGAATCAAGTCGTCCAGAGCAGATGGCAAGTCCCGACCAGCGAGCTCGTCTTTAATTCGTCCCGAGAGGCCTTGCCAGAAAGTCACCACCAAAGCTTCATTATTCCAGTCCAGCTCAGAGGCGAGGGTGCGGAACTGCACGGGAGTACTGACCCAAGGTGGAGTCGCCCTGACGGAGACAGAGCAGAGCTGCAGCAGCGGAGGAGGTGCGGCCAGGTTCCTCGAAGACTGAGCGGAACCCCTGGAGGAAGATTTGTAAATTTGCCATCAGCGGATCTCCTCGGTCCCATAGCGGAGTGGCCCAGGCCAGAGCTTCGACCATGAGGAGGCTAATAATGAAGGCCACCTTAGCCCGCTTGGTTGGGAATTGATGCCCCAACATCTCAATGTGGATGGAGCATTGGCTGATGAAGCCTCTGCACTTCTTGGGGTCTCCATCATAGCGAGAAGGGAGCGGAGATGCAGAGAAGGTCCCGGTGGCCGGGAGGTGGAGCTGAGGCTGCAGGAGCAACGGTGCAGGGAGATGCAGCACCCCAGCGGGGTAGGCAGAGCCGCAAGGTTCTGCATCATGGCCGAGCTGGTCGATGGCGCTACCCCTGTGGGCGACGGCCCGCGTAACGTCACGGAGTTCGGGCAAGGTAAACCCCGGCGGAATCCATGGCCAAATCTGTACTGTAAGGGTTTGGTGAATTTGCCGACACGCAAGCGTGTATTAACCACGCCAGGTACCCCCCCGGTTTTCACCCGAGCCCGCGCAAAGCAGGATGGATTGCGCGGGG
>JAODAL010014997.1:0-85440 GCA_025379985.1 Phyllomedusa bahiana
ACAAGGGGGATTGTCCGGGACTGACCATTTTTTGGGGGCTTTTCAAAACGGCAAGGATGGTGCAGGGGCTCTTTCACCTGCCTCCACTCTCGGGGGCTCAACACCCCCAGGGGCCGCACCGTGCTTGTAGGCCATGGTACTTCGACTGCGTAATGGGATTTTCGCTGCTGCCCAAAAATCGCCCGGAATGTTGGGGGTGGAATTCCCCGCATGTTGCCACCCAAAAGAGTGGTTGAGGGGGGGCCGAGTGAGCCCGGGAACGCAGCCGGCGGGACGAACAGGGTTGGGAACGGCGGAAATGCGAACTTAGACTTTGAGCCCTTTTTTCAGCGGCTCCAGCCCCGGGGAGCTCTTTAGAAATTTTGGACAAAAAGGGGCATTGGGCGTCCGGCAAGGGGTGTGTCCAGTACCCATCTTTAAAAACGAGGGAAAATTTTTGCCCGGGTTTTCGCACACCCCCTTGCCTGGCACAAGGTTTTTTGCACCCAGCCAGCGTCGGGTCTGTTGGAGGCCGTCCCCAGTCCTGACCTGGTGTGGAGGGCTCCAAGACAGATTAATTTCAACCGGGGCCCGGTTTTTTCCCGGGGACGGTTTAAAGCCCCCAGGGACCCTTTGGGGGGGGGGCCCTGCACCCTTTCCCCCCGGTTTTTTTTAAGGCGGGGCGCCGAGGCCTGGAGCCCCCGCACCCCCCGAGGGGAAACCACCCACTCACCCAGTGACTTCCCAGGATATAAACGGCCCTTGGGCCCCTGCTTTCTAGTCCAAAGTGTCGGTGGTCAGATGGTTTTTTTGGGCCCGGGTGCAGACAACGGCGCTTGAAATTTTAGAGCACGTGGGGGTGGGCCCGGGCAAAGGGGCGGTTTTTTTTCCAAAAAAAAAAGCTGCTCGGGTTTTGGTATTGGGGGGAGGCAAGGGCCATGAGTGGCGGAACCCATCTGTGTTCCCCCAGACGGGGGAAAAGGGAAAATTTTTCCCAAAGGGCCCAAAAACCTGGGAAGCCGACATTCAGGGGTTTTTGGGTTTTTGGGGGGGTTTGGGGTTTTTTAAAATGTTTTTTTCTGTCCCCAAACCCGGGAAGACAGAAGGCTGGCTGCTTAAAAAAACTGGCCCCCTGTTGGGGGGTGCAGGTCGTCAAATTTGGGGAAAGGGGAAGGGGTAGGATGGGGGCTCCCGGTGGTGGGTTTGGGGGTACTCGGGCGCGGGGGAGGGTGAAGCGGAGGCTGATCCCCCATCCCTGACCTTTAGAGACATGGGGACTTAGGGAAAGCTTTTGGAGGTGGCGGGGGAGGAGGAGGGGAGAAGAGGTGTGACAGTGGGTTTGGGGGCCCGGGTCGGTTCCCCGGCCTTTTTTGGCCAAGTGTTGCCTCCATTTCAACTCTTTCTTTTGCTGCATTTTGACTAGACATGTTGGTGGTGGTTAAACCCCCTTTAAAGGGTTTTTGCCCCTACTTACGGTTTTGGCAAAGGCGGCATATGAAAACGCTGGGTGAATTAGAGGTTGCTAAAAAAAAAAGGGCCCCGGCTTGGAAAAGGGCCTGGGCCCCTTTTTACGGGGAAAAACGAGGAAAGGGGGTTTTTCCCAAAGACCCTTTGGCCGGCGGATCTTTTTTCAAGGGGCTTTGCGACCGCCCCCCCCTTTTTGGGGGGGGACCCTTCGACCCCTACCCCCCCCGTCTTCCCCCTCGTCCAGGGATGAAGCGCTCGCAAGCAAATTCTGTGAAAAGCCCACGTTGGACCCGCAATGTCGTCATCATCTCATCAACACAGGTGACTTGGTCGTCCGAATTCTGCATCAAAACTGCGGGCTACAAGCAAGAGGGACTGCAAGGCGTTGCCGACCGCCGGGTTTTTTTGCCGATTGACCGGCTTCCTTCCTCCTCTGATGGCATCAGTAACTGGGCGTCAGAGCAGAGAAAATCATCCTCTTTGGCCTTTGATCTTTTAACATGCCTTCTGACCCCAACGCATTTGGTCATCAAAGAGGTCTTCAGAAAATGGATTATCCACAGTGGGGGGTACACGAGTTGACATTTGGGCTGCTTCATGTTGGACGGATGCTGATGATGCTGATGACGACATTTGTGGCCGTGACTGGGAGGACGAGGAGGTAAGACTGCTGGATGCAGGTTGCATTAACCACTGAAGAAAAGATTGGCGACGCTGTTCGTTACTGAGATTCACAGGGCCCTGACCCAGCGATGAACAGGCCTGACGGTCCTGCAACTGACATCCGCTGGCATGCGTGTGTGCCAGACTGGAAGGAGCACCTTCTCCTACCCCTAAACCCCATGTCCTACCCCCTCTTTGCTGCTTACCACCTGAATTTCGCTCCATGTTCAGAAAATAAAAATTTTGAGAAGGTATGGAAGAGTTTTGGAAAGCTTACTATATTAAAAGACGGCAAATCACAGCTATTCTCAAATCCCTCAACATCAAAACAAATTGCTGGATTCAAATTTATCTGCAAGTGGCTCTATCAACAAAGCTGGCAAGCGCCAAAGTGCAAAAAACCACGTATCTGATATGTATACGGATAATAAAAGGTATTTTTTGGCACCTATCAATTCAACCTGTGGTGACTACAAAATTTCAGTATTCAATTTTAACTGCAAAGTGGATCTATCAACAAAGCTTGTCTGAACCAATAAGTGAAAAAAACACCTGTCGAAATGTATACGGGATTATAAAAGGTATTTTTTTTTGCACTATCAATTCACCTTGGTGGACAACAAAATTGCTGTATTCAAATGTAACTGCAAATTAGATCTATCAACAAAGCTTGACTGACCAAAAGGAAAAAACACCTGTCTGAAATGTATATGGGATAATAAAAGGTATTTTTGGCACCTATCAATCACCTGTGGTGACTACTAAATTGCTGTATTCAAATATAACTGCAAAAGTACTCTATGAAGCAAAGCTTGACTGACCAAAAGTGAAAAAAACACTGTCTGTAATGTATACGGGATAATAAATAGGTATTTTTTGCACCTTTCAATTCACCGTGGTGCTACAAAATTGCTGAATTAAATGTAACTGCAAAGTAGATCTATCAACAAAGCTTGACTGGACCAAAAGTGAAAAAAACACTGTATCGAAATTGTATATGGGATAATAAAAGGTATTTTTTGGGCACCTATCAATTCCCTGTGTGACTACAAAAATATACTGAATTCAAATTTACTGGCAAAGTAGTCTCTATAAACAAAGCTTGACTGACACAAAAGAAAAAAACACCTGTCTGAAATGTATACGGGATAATAAAAGTATTTATGGCACCTATCAATTCACCTGTGGTGACAATAAATTGCTGTACTCAAATTAACTGCAAAGTATCTCTATGAACAAAGCTTGACGACCAAAAGTGAAAAAAACACTGACTGAAATGTATACAGATTATAAAAGGTATTTTCTTGGCACATATCAATTCACTGTAGTGACTACAAATTGCAGTATTCAAATTTAACTGCAAAGTAGATCTATCAACAAAGCTTGACTGACCAAAAGTGAATAAAACACCTGTCTATAATGTATACGGGATAATAAAAGGTATTTTTTGGCACCTATCAATTCACCTGAGGTGACTACAAATTTGCTGTATTCAAATTTAACTGCAAAGTACTCTATGAACAAAGCTTGACTGACCAAAAGTAAAAAAAACACCTGTCTGAAATGTATACTGGATAATAAAAGGTATTTTTTTGGCACCTATCAATTCACCCATGGTACTACAAAATTGCTGTATCAAATTTAACTGCAAAGTAGATCTATCACAAAGCTTGGACTGACCAAAAGTGAAAAAAACACCTGTCTGGAAAATGTATACGGATATTAATAAGGTATGTTGTTGGCATCTTATCAGTAAAAAGCACCTGTGGTGACTACAAAGTTGCTGGATTCAAATTTAACTGCACAGGTGGCTCTATCAACACAGCGGCCTGCGCCAAAGTGAAAAAAATACTATCTGAAATGTATACAGGATAATAAAAGGTATTTTTTTGGCACCTATCAATTCACCTGTGGTGACTTCAAAATTGCTGTATTCAAATTTACTGCAAAGTAGATACTATCACAAAGCTTGACTGACAAAAGTGAAAAACACCTGTCTGAAATGTATACGATATTAAAATGTATTGTTTGGCACCTATCAGTACACCTGTGGTGACTACAAAGTTGCTGGATTCAAATTTAACTGCAAGGTGGCTCTACACAGCTGGCCTGCGCCAAAAGTGAAAAAAAACACGTATCAGAAATGTTTACAGAAAATAAAAGGTATTTTTTGGCACCCTATCAATTCACCCTGTGGTGACTACAAAGTTGCTGGAATTCAAATTTAACTGGCAAGGTGGCTCAATCAACACAGCTGGCCTGCGCCAAAGTGAAAAAAAACACGTATCTGAAATGTAGACATGGGATAATAAAGTGTATTTTTTTTGCCCACCTATCAACCAATGTGGTGACTACAAATTGCTGTATTCAAATTTAACTACAAGGTGGGCTATATCATCAAAGCTGGACTGGGCAAAATTGAAAAAGAACACCTATCTGAAATGTATACTGCTAATACAAGTGGAGTTTTGCACCTAACAATAGACCAGTCAGTTACTATGAAAAGATCTGTACCTAATATATGGCAATGCAATGCTAAACAAAGTTTTGGCTGTAAATATCCAGTATCACTTTATAGAGCTTGTCTGTGCCACCTGCCCCCCTCACCCCCCCCCCCGCTCTAGCCCCCGTGACTTTACCGCGTAGATGCTCCTTTAAAATTCTCTGCCTAACTACCTAAAATCTGCAAATCTCTGAGTCTAGACTACCTTCTAATGACACAGCTAAAAGTAGAGCTGTCTCCTTTGAAAAAATAGAATAATTTCGCCTGAGCTGTTTTGCTGAGCTGTTTGGACAGAGGCAGAGCACACGTCCTACTACTAGGAGACCGTGACACACACTGATCATGAACAGGAAGGCTGTTCTATGTAAAACGAGGTCATATTTTTACAGCCAATCGCAACCATACAAATCCAGTCATGACGTCGCCACACATCTCACCCTGCCCTCCCCCCCCCTATTTGTAAGCTGATTTGGCTGGCCGACCAAATTACAGGAAGCGCCGAAAATGCGCGAAACTTAATAGATATGCACAGATTTTAACCTAATTATCGTGTGATCTAAAAAATCCGATCAACGTAAATACCGTGCCGATTTCAACTTTGTCGATAATAATCGCTCAACACTATTGAAGGACTTAACCATTTGTTTCACTCATGAGAAGAATGAGTACTTGGGCGTATATATACAATTGGCTGTCTGCTTACACTGTGAGTCATTGATGGTAAAACATACTTTATTGCAAAAAGAGTCTGATTGCCAATAGTTGGTTTATTGGTAACATTACTTTTGTAGCAACATTAAATTTAACCATAGAAGGATGTTTTTTTTAGCCCCATTTCATATTAGGGTGTACTGCTAATTCTTGTCTGAATGTGTCATCATATAAAAACCAGGCTGTACTGCCAAAGCTTCTCGTATAATGTTAACATGTTGAAATAATTCAGAACATTTCTCTGACTGTTTTTCTCCAAATACAAAAGCAAAACCCGTGTAACCAGTAATTCTTGGATATTGGTGCTTCTATCTTCCTCTATCCTCACCCAGAACGTCCATACAGAGATAAACTGCCACTACCCAGACGTTTTTTAGTCTATGGGCGGTCAGCAAGTATTTAAAACATGTCTCAACACATAAACCTTTCTCCATCATATGGTAGAAGACCCTGAGTGCTCTGAATTATTACAAGATTTCATGATAGAAACATATCTACTTTTCTCTCACTGGCTGCAGTTATAGAGTGCCTATCGCTTCTCTTTGCAGTGACTCTTTCTGGTGCTGACTGTCCCGCTAGCTCCCTTGGAAGTTGCGGAAACATATCAAAACATCTCTGCAGCCACTCTAAACCTCCTGCTCTCTCCTCCCAGTGTAACAACTGCTGGAAAAGGTCCTCTATGAATGCACTGTATAGGGAGCTCAGAAATGTGCTTTCTCTTCTTTCCTTGCAGCTACAATGATCGGTTAATCAGTTACACACTGGCTTTATAAAGGGGAGGTAGGGTCCGTGTGCCATGCACTGTCCAATAATCAGGGACTTAACCTCTTAACCTTCCCAGAGCCATAACTTTTTATATTTCCACCGACATAGACATATGAGGTCTTTTATTTTGTGGGACAAGCTGTGCTTTCTAATGGTGTCATTCACCATACTATACAATATAGTGGTAAACTGCAAAAAGAATTCGAAGTGGGGAAAAATGTGAAAAAAACCGTACTTGCACCATATTTGCTGGAGTTTTGTTTTTACGGCGTTCAATCTTTGGTGAAAATTAAGTGTTATCTGTATTCTACAGGTTGATATGAATCTGGCAATACCAATCACATAGGGTTTTAGTTATGCTTTGGTACCATGAAAAAATTCCAAACATTTTCTATTTTTGAAATTTGCGTGGCGTCGCCATTTTCTGCAACCAATATCTTTTTTATTCTAACACCTATGGACTGAGTGAGGGTGCATTTTTTGCAGGCTGAAGAGTACTTTTTATTGGTACCAGTTTAGAATACATGTGACTTTTTTGATTAAATTTATTCCAATTGCCGTTTAGAATTTTTTTCTTCTACAGTGTTCAATGTAAGGGATAAATTATTTTAATAGATCAGACTTTTATGGATGCGGCAATACCAATTATGTGTAACTTTTTTATTATTTTATTTTTTTTAATTTGTAAAATGGCAAAAAGGGGGGGTGATTTGAACTTTTAATTTTTTTTACACTTTAAAACTTTTTTTAATTTGAGTCCCACCACTAGGGGGCGTGATTAGCTTAATTCATTGTTATACAATTCCTGTCTGGGAAAGTGAAGTAAAGTGTTAAACAGCACGGGGTGGCGCAGCACCATCCCATGCTGAAACCAATGGGTGTTAGCCGCAATTAGCAGCTAACACCAGCCGACTATGTAGCGCAATCACGCCGTGATCCCGCTACAAGCCCCCTTCCGGCACTGGGACGTAGTCATATGTCCAATGTAAGGGATTATAATAAGGGATTAATAGGCCACATGTTGCAGTTAGAGTTTGCTCATTCATGCTCCAAGACTTTTTTTTTTCATTACCTACAAGTGCTCATTATCATAAGAGAAAGATTTACAAAGAATAAACCATTTATAATAGGTTCAAAGATAAGCCGAAGGACCTACTACATACTAGATCTAGGCTGCTGAGTGTTCGGGGATACCTGAACTCCCTTAAAACAAAAATAAAACATAAGAGAAACTGAAACCTGTGGCTCTCATAAATGAAACAGGTTTTTGGCAATAACTAAAGATTATTACCTTTCCCAACTGCTGCAGGAGCCGATTAGCAGAAAGACCCTTCTAGACTTAATATTGGCTAACAGACCTGACAGAGTAACAAAGGTTCAGGTTAGGAAATCGTGACCACAACATAATACATTTTCATTTATCCTTAAAAAGAGTATTTTGTCAAGGCGCCACAAAAACATTGAATTTTAGAAAAGCTAATATCAATCTGTTTAGAGAGGCCCTAAACCGCATTGACTGGGACCAGGTGTTGAAAAATAACAGAATAGATAATATATGGGAGAACTTTAAGAATATCTTAAGCTCTCACTATGAGATGTACATACCTTATGGAAATGATTAGAAACAGGAAAAAAACAGATGTAAAGGAGGCAACAAATTACAAAAAGAAGGTGCTTAAGCTGCTTAAACATGAGGGCAGTGAAGAGACACTAAAAAGCTATAAGGAAAAAATAAAATATGTAAAATATTAATGAAGACAGCAAAGCTTGAGACAGGCAGATTGCCAAACAAAGTAAAACTAACCCCCAAATATTTTTTTAGCTATATAAATAGTAAAAGATTAAAATGGAAAATGTTAGCTCTTTGAAAAGTAGTGAGGGAGATATTGTAGAGGCCGATGAGGAGAAAACAAACTTATTAACCCTTAAGGACACTGGACATAAAAGGCGGGTGACGACTGCTAACTGCACCTAAGATTGTAAAAATAAAATGTTTTAAAGTGTAAAAAATTTTAAAATTGAAAGTTAAAAACATAATAATAATAAATGTACAAATATTTGGTATCACCACATCTGAAAAAGTATGATCTATTAAAATATAACATCATTTAACCCATACTCTGAACACCATGGAAGAAAAAAAACATTTCAGATGCCCATATTGCATTTTTTTTGTCATTTCACGTCCCCTAAAAATAGGAATAAAAGTAGCATGCCCACTAAACCGGGGCCCCATTTTATTGGGGTTACCCCCTGCTAGAAGGGGGTTTGGGCCCCCCCTTTTGGGCCTTCAAAAATTTTGGCCCAATTTTTCCCGGGGCCATAGTTCAAAAAGTGCTGGAAGCATTCCTCAAGTTTTTGGGCCCATTTTTGGACATGATGGCATCACACATTTTGCCGAAAGATTTGTCGGCTGCACATCCATAGGGGGAAATCTCCCTTTCCCCCCACTTCTTAAAATGTTTCTTTTGGGGATTGAGATCGGGTAAACCGTGGGGGCCCCTTTGGGAGTACAGTGACTCATTTAAATTTTTTCAAGAAACCAGTCAAAGATTTTTTCCCAGCTTTATGACAGGGCGCATTATCCTGCTAAAGTAGCCATCAGATTTTTGGGTTAAATTGTGGTCAAAAAGGGATGGACAGGTCACAACAAACCCCGGTGGGCTGGGGTTTTTGCAATGATGCTCAATTGGATAACCGGGGGGGGGGGGGCCCCCAAAGGTGCCAAAAAAAAAATCCCCACACCATGACACCACCACCCACCAGCCTAAACCGTTGAAAAAAGGGCGGTTTACCATGTTTTTAAATTTTTGTTGACGCTAAATTCTAAACCCTCCCCAAACCAAAATGTCGCAGCAAAAAATGAGACTCATCAGACCAGGCTACTTTTTTCCCAGTTTTCTACGTCCAATTTCGATACCCTTGGGAAAATTTGGGAGCCTCTTTTTGCTGTTCTAGCTAAAAGGGAGTGGCACCCGGGGGGTTTTTTTTTCTCTTCTGAAACCCCATCTGCCTAAATTTTCGCCGTACTGGGGCGTCAGAGATGCTTTTTCCTGCTCCCTTTGGGTTGAAACGGGGTTCTTTTTGATCACTTTTTCCTTTCTATCGGGCTCGACCCAGTCTGCCTTTCCCCTTTTAAACCCCTGGCATCAAAAAGGCATTTCCGCCCCCACGGGACTGCCCTAAACTGGTTTTTTTTTTTTTTCCCGGCCATTCCCCGGTAAACCCTAGAGAGGGTTGTGCGTGAAAACCCCAGGAGATCACATTTTTCTGAAATACTCAGACCAGCCCTTCGGGAAACCAAACCAACCATGCCACGTTCAAAGGCCCAATCCCCTTTCCTTTTTTCCCCCTACTGATGCTCGGTTTTTAAATGCAGGGGATTTTCTTACCAGTCACATGCCTAAATGCACTGAGTTGCCCCCAAGTTTATTGGCTGGGTTAGAAATTAAGTGTTAACAGCATTGGGCAGGGTACCAAATTTAAAATGGCCCTGAGTGAAATTTCAAAATGATATCAATAAAAAGAACACTTTTAGGCTGCAAAAGAATTTCACCCTTTCTCAATCTGTAAAGGGATTATAAAAAAAAGTTAAATTTGGTTTCAGGAAAAAATGGCGCCATGGGCAAATTTCCAAAATTTTGTAAAATGTTTTTAATTTTTTTTTTTTTGGTACCCCAAAAAATAAAGAAAACCCTTTATTTTTTGGTGTAGCCGGAAAACATATCAACCTGTAAAAAATAGAATGAACAAAAATCATTTTTAAAAAGAAAGGGGAACACCTTAAAAAAAAAAAAAAAAACCCGGGAAACCCGGGCCCAAGTACGTCTTTTTCACATTTTGACCCACTTCGAATTTTTTTTTGGTTTCACAGTACGTTCTATGATACGGTGAATGACACCATTAGAAAGAACACCTTGTTCCACAAAATAAAAGCCCTCAGTTGTCTAGGTAGGAGGAGAAATAAAAAAAAGTTCTGGTTCTTGGAAGGCGGGGAAGAAAAAACAAACCTTTTCAACCAAAAAAAAACCCACTCTTTTTAAGAGGTTTTAACAACATATTTTTCCGAAGAAAAGGCATTCCCTTTTGAGGGCAGAGGGATTTAATAAAACCCCCACCTTAAATGTTTCTTTTTTTAACCCAGGAAAAAAGTGCAGCCCACCTTTAAAAAGAATAAAAAACTAATCACCAGGTCCGATGGGTCCCCCCCCCCCCCCGGCCTGAGGGAATTTAAATAATGCGATAGACGACCCCCAATTTTTAAAATTTAAAAAAAGACTGTTTTTAAAAACGGGGGAATTTCCCCAAAAAATTCCCCATAGCTATTTTTGGGGACAATATTTCCCAAAAAAGGGGGAAAAAAGTGATTTCCTTTGGAAAAAATTGGGTCGGTTTAAATTTAACCTCTGTTTAGGGAAAATTTTTTAAGGGTTTTCTTTGGCTATACTGAAGTATAAACCCCTGAAGATAAATGTATAACTCCCGTTCTAGCATGGGTTTATGAAGGGGTCCAAATCCTGTCAAACTTAAAAGTTTTCTTTGAGGGGGTTAGTTCTACAATGGATCTGGGGGAGGCAGATTTTTAGATTTTTTTTAAAACCTTTGGCAAAGCCAGATAAAAGGGTTGGGAAAAAAAAAATGAAATGCTTTGGGCTGGGGGGAAAAAACTTTTCAAGTGAGTATTTTAACTTTATCATTGGGTAGAAAACAAAGGGGGGGATTAGGTTTATTCTCAGACTGGATCCCCTTTTTCCATGGGGTACCCCAAGGGCAGCCTGGGGGCCCAGTCTCTTTAATATTTTTTCACATAGAATATCAATATTTGCAGATATACCCAAAAACTGTAAAATTTAAACAACCCCAATTGAGGAAAAAATGTTAAAATTTCAAAGAGTCTTGATAATTGGAGCCCCGGAAAAAAAGTTGCAATGAGGGTTTTAAACCCGAAAAGAAAAGTTAATTCCATATTTACTATTACACTAAGACCCCGGCAACAAAATTAAATTCCAATATTAAAAATTTTTTTAAAGAGCCCTTTAAATTTTAAATTTTAAAACCAAATCAAAAAAACAAATTTTTAAAAAACATTTTAAATTTCACATATGAAAACAAAACAGTGGGGGAGGTGCTGCTAAACAACCCAGGATTTATCCAATAGTAAAAATACATAATATATATCACATATAGGCACACTACATTCTCTATACCAAACTACATATATATACACAAAGGATATATTTACATTAATTCATTACAAAAAGTGCATAGTAAATAAAGTGCAAAGTGCACATCACTAACCAAATATATATATCTCCAAGTGAAAAAATAAATATACTCAGATGACACAAAGTGACTTAGTGCATTATAGATATAGAGAAAAACATGCACCGTAATATGTTTAAATGCATAGATAATTCATAAGTATACAAATTTCATAATCATAGTATTACCCCAGTTGGTTGCCACCAGTAAGAATTCCTACGCGCATTTCGCATGCTTGCTTCCTCAGGGGAGTCTCAGACTCAAACATATTCATTCTTCCGTCTGGTTTTCGGGCGGAACATGAACATGTAGGTGCAAAGGGGGAAGGGCTTGAATCCACAAACCGCAGACAAAAGCCACCCCCCTGTGTGCCAAAAAAGACCGAATACCGGTTGGTATTTTTTGACCGGTATTTGATTTCTGCCGTGTAAACGCACCCTTAACTACTTCATTCCACTGGCTGAGTATACCACTAACCCCAACAGCCCCTAGCTCTCTACCCACACCTCTGTGTGTGTTTGTATGTATCCGTGTATATATCAGGTCTGCATATCTTTATTTCCCTGTCACTATCAGGCATACCAGAGTATTTTTGCGTATCCCTGAGGTTTAAATTTTTTTTTTTAAATCCTAGACTGTATAACCAGTAGTGGAATGCTAATTGCCTCGGTCAGTTTAGGACATTATCTGTGTTGTCTTACAACACAAGATGTGTTTACTATAATAGCCAGAGGGTTTATAAGTGTTACAAGTGAACTATTTTGTCCAGTTAAGGGTGTTCCATGGGAATGTTACACAACACAGGGTGTGATTACCAACCAGGAGGTGTATATAACCCAGTGCTCTCAGACACCAGAGAGGAGCCTCCACCAAGAGACACACAGCACCAACCTCCACTAGGACAGCCAGTTCTAGACCTCCTCTACAGCCATATCTATTACCTTCCATTGGCTGAGTATATCACTAACCCTAAAAACCCTATAGTTCTCTAACCATTAACCCTCCCTTTGGCCTATATAGCTACATATTTATATACAAATATGTCTATATAGGATATTCTATCCCCTACTCTAGGTGTATAGCATTAGTTATAAGAATAGTCAGTGCTGTTAGGTGAGGGTGGGTTTTTTTTGTGGTACCTGGATAGGTAAAGGAATTTAATAAGCTTTATTGTAATCAGATATAAGATCAGTAAATAGATTGCATGTTGGTTATTTTATGAATTGATGTATGCTGAGTGTATACTGTTTCAAACATAATCATTTGTAACAAGTTGTGTTGAGTGTTTTAGTGTTATATTATAAACATATTTTATTATTTGCATTAAGTGTGGTGAATTGCTGTACAGCATATAGTCAAAGGGAACAGAAGATAGTACTAAAAAGGAAAAGGAGAGAAACTAGTTAACCCCTAGTAACCTTCAAAGTAAGAAGTTCAGTGACATTATATATCAACAATATTAGCGACCCCCGCACCATCTAATACATTGGCAATAGCACTTCATCACCTTTTATACGGTACAAGATAAAAAGAAAGGTGAGAAAGTCATTCTTAAAAAGCTTTCACTGGAAATAAAGGTCACAAAACAAGCATGTATACAAAGACCTGTAGGTAGTCAGTAACACGTTGCATGTAGTTATAATTTGATGGAAAATTTAATAATCTAAAAGTAATCAAGTAATTTATTCCTTCTGCTAAAGGTTCTTATGCCTTTAAGATCCTAATAAGTAGGTCAGAGAGAAAGCAGTTGTCTGAGCTCTGAAAAGTACTCTGTAGTAACAGTTCTCTAGTTGGAAAGTAGCATATAAGTACTGACTGAGCTATTGCCTATCACACCAACATGAGCTCCTTGGAAGATCCTGAATATCCACAAAAACTTTTCGACTATAGCAATGGATTTCTGATCTCAAAGGTAAGAATTCAGTTGCATTTTTTTTCAGATGTAAATGCTCCGATTTCATGGAACATCAACAGATTTAACTATTGTCTGTGGAGACTTTTAATGTACTGTACATTGTATTTCATATTCTGTTTTGACTAAATTCAGAGTGTAGTTTACATCACAGTGTACATAATAAAATAATTCATATTTATTGTTTTTTAAGTTATTTGGATTGTGTTTAATGCAAAATAGTATAGTTTTCATATTACATGATTTCATAGTAGGTCACTACTGAAGTTGTAAGAACTTCTATGGCAGACTTGAACTAATAATTGTTCACACGTCTAAACAATGAACATTGTATATAAAGCTAAACAACAAAAATGCATTGCTTTGTGTAGTGAGGCTACGAATAAAGGAAATCAACTCAAAATAGCAGAAGATAAGCAATTATCTTAAAAAAAAAACATAACACTTCACTAATGCTTCAGTCAATGATTTACACATATTTTGTCAAATGCTGCTGTTGGAGTTGAGAGGCAGGGGGACAATTCAGACAGATCCTTACTTTTGACTGATAAATATAGATGGAGGAGTTATGAGCAGGATAGATCCCAGGCCTTTGTAGGGTTGAAATTTCCATGGGACACAGGGGGTCACATAAGTCTGTAGGAACAAACATTTTATTTGAAACCTATTTAAAAAAATTTTTCATTTTTGATGAACTGTGACAATTAAGAAAAAATGATTGTGAAAGTGGACATTGCTTTCTAAAACAGTTTCAAATGGCTAAAATACACTCTAATTTTGTTGTACGCTTCTTTACTCCAGATCCTTGTTTTTTTGCGAGACATAAAATTTTTTTAAAAATGGTAGACTGGTAAAATATGACTTTATATTTTTGCAGAAGCCAAAACACTGCAATATTTTTAGTTTGTTTTTTTTATAAAAATTTTAAAATTTTTACCTAGTTTCGGGCAATAAGACGCACCGCGGGGTTTGGGAAAGTTGGAAAAAAAAAATTTGAAGCAAAAAGTGTAGCAATGTGTTTTTTATTGGTACCATTTTGGAATTAATTTTTCTTCTATGGTGTTGAATGTCAAACTTTTCGATGTTCTAGACTTCGAACAGATCCGAACTTTTTACTGTTCGACATGCCATTTTAATAAATTTTTGGCGCCTTTATACACTTTTGGCGGCCATACAATTTAAAGGAGACACATAAAGGTGTAAAAAAATTTTTCCCTGTCTGTTGGGGGAGGGGTCCCCCAACCCCCGGTCGCGGACGGCACCGGGCCTTAGCGTAAACCCCTGCCCCGGCCCCCGGGTTTTAAAATGAGCCCCGCGGGGGACTTTAGTCCGGGGGTCGGCATCTGGTCCGCGCGGGGCCCCTGTAACCCCCCCTGCAACCAGCAGCTGCGAATCGTGGGGGCTGCATCGGGGAAGGGAAAAAGGAGCGTGCATTACCACCCCCGCTTTTCCCTCGCGTAGATGCGGGCAGGGGGGTGTGATGAGCAGTGTGTACACCCCCCCCGCCCCTCGCTGCTGTCGGTGTGGGAGGAGGAGTCGGCCCAGGATCGGGGGAAAAGGGGAGGAATCTTCTTCTTTTTTTTATTTTAATTTTCCGGCTGCCCCTGGGGGGAAAACTTCACTACTGGGGGGGTTTTTCATACTGGGGGCGATTTTCATATGGGGGCCATCTTCACTACTGGGGGAGCTATCATTACTGGGGGCAGCTATACTGGGGGCAGCATCATTACTGGGGCAGCTTGTTCACTACTGGGGGCAGTATCTTCACTATGGGGGCACTACCTATACTACTGGGGGCAGAATCATACTGGGGGAGCTATTCACTACGGGGGAGCTATTTCACTATGGGGGCAGTATCTTCCTACTGGGGGCCGCGTATCACTACTGGGCAGCTCTTTATTACTGGGGGCAGCTATCTATCTTACTGGGGCAGCTATCTATACTACTGGGGGGAGCTTCCATGGGGAGCTATTATCACTACTGGGGGCAGCTACACTTTCTGGGGGCCGCTATCATAATTTTCGGGGGCAGCTATCATACTGGGGGCACTATCACTATGGGGGCAGTATCACTCTGGGGGCAGCTATCATTACTAGGGGCACCATTTAAACCCTCCCCGGGGGACTACTATCACTATGGGGGAGCTTTTCTATCACTACTGGGAAGAGCTATCACTATGGGGGCAGCTACTATCACTACTGGGGCGCTTTTTAATTACTGGGGGGAGCTATCTATCATTCTGGGGGGAGCTTTTCATTTTGGGGGAGCTATCTTCACACGGGGAAACTATCATTTCTGGGGGGGGACTATACTAAAATGGGGGGAGTATCATTACTGGAGCAGCATCTATCACTCTGGGGGGGTACTATCACTACTGGGGGCAGCTATCTATCACTATGGGGGCAGCTTCTACACTCTGGGGGGCCTATCATTACTGGGGGGGGCTTTATCATACTGGGGCAGCTACTATCACTACGGGGGGGGGGGTATCATTACTGGGGGCAGCTATCATCAAAGGGGGCAGCTTTACATTACTGGGGGCAGCTTTCTACACTCTGGGGGAGCTATCATCCCTAGGGGGAGCTATCTATCACTCTGGGGGGAGCTATTTCACTACTGGGGGCAGCTATTTTATATTTCATTTCGGGGGCGCTATCTTCACTACTGGGGGCGCTATCTTCATAGGGGGCGCTATTATATTACTGGGGGCAGCCCTGATCTAAATGGGGGGAGCATGTCACTACTGGGGGGAGCATGTTTTCATTCTGGGGGCAGCTATCATCACTACGGGGGCAGCTATTTCACTACTGGGGTCGCTATGTACATTACTGGGGGATATTATCTATGGGGCATATCTATCAATACTGGGGGGAGCTAAAACTATCACTACTGGGGGAGCTATTTCACTACGGGGGCGCTATTATCATTTGGGGGGGCTATTATCCCACCCGGGGGCAGCTATTATCACTACCGGGGGCACTATCACCCTGGGGGCAGCTATTTCCCCCTGGGGGGAGCTATCCCTACTGGGGGAGCTTCTTTCTGGGGGGGCTATCTTCACTACGGGGCAGTAGCTTTATATGGGGGGAGCTACATCTACTGGGGGCGCTTTCATCATTTCTGGGGCAGTAGTTCAACTGGGGGCAGCTATCTATCATACTGGGGGCCGTATGATAATTTTCCTACAGGGGGGGAAACTTTTTATCATTACCATATGGGGCAGCTATGTATCCTTTTACTACGGGGCAGTATGTTTCATTATCACTACGGGGCAGCTATGTATCTTTTTCACTAGGGGCGCTATGGTCACATACTACTGGGGGGGCTAGTATCACTAACTACTGGGGGCAGCTTTTTATATCCCTTTTTAAATGGGGGGAGTATGTAACATACACTCTGGGGCGCTATGTTTTCATTTCACACAGGGGAGTATGGTATTTCATAAGGGGGAGCTATGTACATTATCATACGGGGCCTATGTACATTTTCACTACGGGGGGATATGTATCACTATCACTACAGGGGCGCATGTTCATACACTACGGGGGCTCTAGTATCACTAGGGGGCATATGTGTCCTTATCACTACAGGGGCAGTTTTATCACTATCACTAATGGAGCAGCTATGTTTCATTATCCTACTGGGGGGAGCTATGTTTTCATTATCACTTCTGGGGCAGCTATGTTAATTATCACTACTGGGGACAGCTATGTGTCATTATCACTACTGGGACAAGCTATGTATCACTATCACACAGGGGGCCTCATATTCATTATTACATGTATCTCTATAATGACCAGAGCTGATTACATTATGTATATTATATACATGTATACATGCGACCACAGAGCTGATCAATATACTGCAGACTGATTATCAGCTCTGTGGGTCAGCATTATTAATATAATACTGACCACAGAGCGGGGGGGGGGGGGTCAATCAGTCTCCAGTTATAAAATACTGGTTACCGCATACGATACCCCTAAATGACACAGTATACACGTTATTGTTTTTTTTTTTGTGTGGTGTGATTCTAAAAATCCAACCCCCTCCATAACCCTGCCCTAATAACCACTGGGCCGTGGAAAAATTGTCGTGCATCAAACCGGTCCTTGGTAGAAAAAAGGTTGGGGACCGCTGCTGTAGGACTCTCATTGGCTGTTAAAATCACGACTGTGTTATATATATATTTCACTGTATTGCATTCAGACCCCCATTTCCAGCTCACTCTCTGTACTGTACAGGATGATCTTAGTTAGTTAGATAACAATTTCCTCTCCACATAGACAGCAATAGTTAGGGAATTTGTTATTGCTGGCTGCATCTTTCCCATACCCAGAAGCTGTTATTTAACGACATTTGCAGGCTCTTCTTGCAGGGGGGGGGGGGGGGGGGGGGGGTGTTATGGCCTAACTCTGCATGGATTCATTCAGTACTCCATGATAATTCATGGTTCCCAAAAGTTCAGGATTTGTTGCAGTTATTGGGGTTTGAAATAAATTTTATAACGACACAGTCGACCATCCTTCCAATCATTTATCACCTATACAAAGAAATATCATCTAAATAGTGGGTTGTTAGGTGCAGAGCAATACAACTACTACTCTCCTCACTAACCAAAAATCCTAAAGCCTTTTTAATATAACAATACACACCCCCCCTGGAAATAATGCGCAGCCCACACCACACCCGGTGCCGCCACATCACAAAACCCCACTTATTCTTAATATAACTATCCCCAACAATCAGCGTAATTTATCTCCCCTAAACCAAATAAATTCCTAAAATTTTTATTTCCTCACGCAATAAACACCCGACACTCCAACATATTAACAATGACCACCCTCACAACAGCTAACGTTTTTCCGCACTTTCGTTCACACTTTGATAGCAGACACACTAAACTCAAGAATTCCAAATAAGATTTATAGATAAATTCCAGAATTTATCAAGTTCTTCGAAAACAACGCATGTGAAAGGACATACCCGTTGCGATAATATGGAGATGTCCACGATATAGAATATAGAATTACATCACACTTCTCTCATATTAGTATATACATATAACTATGTTACAGGCCTACGCACGGAGAGCTATAAGTGAGTTTAGCTATTTATTTGGAACATTTAGGTTCAGCTCTAAGCGGCGATTATAAGTATCTCCCTGCGGGTTTTCCTTCCTTTATTTCTCACTATGCCCTATGACCCTACCCGACCTTCCATTGCTCGGACAAACACACTGTAGCGAGGCACATTTCGTAAAGATCACGAGTGGACTGTCAGGCCTGTCGATCGCTTGCTCAGTCCCTGTGTGTCTCATTAGCTAACCAACAATTTCCATTCTTGTTCAACAGAGGTTATCAGACCCTGCATCCATCGTTTTTACCCCCTCTTCCCTCTCAGTCGACGGCCACAAATAACATCATTAGTCAATCAACATCAGTCCAACCTGAAGCAAACACTGGGCCGAATGTCAACAAACCCAATATACAGACCACACCAAAATAATCCAAGATTCTGAAGAAACGTTTGTTGGATCAGCAACAATGCGGCTGATGGTTGGTCAGAATGCATTCAAAATATCAACGTAGGCCCAAAGATGGATGGATTTTGTTTCTGCAGTCTGGACACGCGCAATACACGTGAATGCCGTTGTTCGTTGGGCCTTTCTGATTAGGGCCCATGGACGATGAATACTTGCCGGTACTGCCTCTATTGGTCACCGTGGGTCCTGCCGGTTACCTGGATATTTGCGCTTTCCAATACCGTGTGTCTTCTTAGATGTGTTAAAAGTGGCATATTGGGCCCCCGTCGATTTGTGATGCCGGTGCCCTGTAGCTACTGCTTACCCGTGCGGGGTGTCGGGGGGCTGCAGCCCGCAATAAACTATCGCCCCTGCCAGCAAGAACTACATGTCCCCTCATTGGGAGTGGTGTGTCAAGGCTGCCAACACATATATCACGATGTACAGAGGAATTCCATTGCCAAGACAGATGCGTATACTTTTAAGTTCTTGGTGCGCCTGGTTCAAAATGAGAGACGGGCTCCTGACAGGTTACCATTTGCCATATCCAATACCGAGTTGATGTCTTCTTATGTTGTCACAGTGACTTTTGGGCCCCCTTCAAGATGCAGATCCCCGTAGCACCTGCTACCAGCTGCCGTCACGCTATGTGGGCTACGCCGGTGCGCTGGCTTGCAGAGCAGTCGCCTCGCTCTATCTTTTCAGGATAGGGCCATTGAAAGGAATAAGTATTTTAGCCTCTGCAATTTTTTTCTGTTCATCTCGTAGACCAAATTTCTGCTCACTTAAGGTTGTTCCATAGTATCTAGTTTTAACTGTTTATAGGATGGTATATTCCATCTTATCCTCGCGCTGTAAAGGGAATGAAAAATTTACCAGAATGATCTTCTCCGCTAGACTAAATTAAAGGGGGTTCGAACTGTCGAACCTGTGACTCTTGTGTTAGGGACGTCACACGTATCTACGAGAATTACAAATCCGAGACTAGAACTATTTAACTGTTTGGTAATAACCCTTCTCACCATATAACCGGATATTACAGTGTGTCATTCACAATCAAAACGGTTGAGCCCCGATTCCGAAGGCAACTGGAGATATCGCCTCTAGTGAATAACAATTCAATGTAGGACGAGTCAGTAGGTAAGTACCATTGTCTCGGGAGCGGGCACCCTAGACCTCAATCATTTTAGATAGGCGCTGTGATTTCCGCGTGCATATGTCTATAATTGTTAATAGCATGGTATCACATATTCCCTCTCTTCTTTATAACGGCAGTTGTCTGGGCTAAGATGAACAGCCCGCTCAGCATATGTTATCATGCAGCAGGCACTTGAGCCTTCTCCGAGTAACCACCCAGGGAAATGTAGCATCTCAGACAGGCAAGGAGGGCTGGACGTCCTGTGGCTATCCTGGACTCTATAGTCCCAGCGACAGTGTATAAACCCGCAGCATGGCGGCATTGGCAAGGTGGTTACAGTCCCCCTCACCACTTTCCACATCGACGCCCTCACTCGCATCCTTCTTGCTGCTTCCGTGGGAGTATGCCTACATTTCAGGGACTATTATGATCACCGTCCAGTTTTCTTCCTCTATATTTGAACAATATCTTGAAAGTATAGTTTGCAACAAATTAGAACACAAAACAAGAGCACACCCCAAAGCGATGTAAAGATGTAGTACCTTCCCATCAGTAACTTTCACCCCCCACCACCCCTAATGCCAAAATTCAACACGAGCACACTCTCATTTTGAGATGCCCCCCGACACAACTGGCTTTCCCAAAAACCCGCCATATACCCAATGGGGACAAGATGGCTCCCACTCCGATCACAACAAAATACCCTCCCTACACCGGACGTCAAATACCCCTATCTTTGACCTTTCCCTACAACCTCCCCCTTATGACAATTAAAACCCTACTGATGACCAAACAAATCAGTTGTTCGGCAAATGGTTGACCTCTCCAACCCTTACATAGTAAAAAGGTCTACAAACTTCGATACCCATTACATTCCGTGCTTTACGCTCCTACAATCCCTTCCCCCCCCCCCCGCCCATACTCATCATTACAGATTCCCCTACGTAACAACCGCTCCCTGTGCCCCCCGATTCCCACACCCTCATTACAACTGTCTACTAAACGACCCATGGTCACAGTATGATAGAAGAAAGCATTCAAAATTCTTCTACACTACCGCCAGAGACCATTTTTTTGAATGCTGGCAACACATTTTTCCACGTACCTGTATTTGTGTGATACCTCTGCATTGCTGCCTTTGCAGATCCTTTCCATTCCGCCTCAGGGTTTGGATGGTTAACAATGGAGGACATGCAAGTTTTCAAGTTCTACTGCTCCTCAGAATTTGCTTTCAATTGGGCTTATGTCAGTTGCACGTGGCTGGGCCAGTTACAGAGAATGGTCCTCGACGAGTAGGTTCTGTAAGCCAACGTTGTGTTTATTTATTTTAGACTTAGTTCTTTATAGGGTCATGTGTCTTGTGGTGGAAGTATGGAAGCCATCAGGACCAGTCAGATGTCCAAGCACTCTGGAAGAGGTTTTTCATGGCCAGTATAAGTCTGCAGTACTGTTGCCCCATTCAACTTTCCGTGACAATTGTCAACCTCTTTCCCTAGCAGCAGAAAAACAGACCTCCGGATAGCATGAGTTGCAGCCGGACCGCGACGCGAAGTTTCACTAGTTGGGGATAGTATTGTGGTCAGGTGTATTACTCATAGCCATATAATATATCCCATCGACATACTTCTTAGAATTTACACCAAAAATATCAATCATCATCACTATCAGAACAGTGAAACTTATTTCTCCGATAGTACTGGGAGTCCTCATGGTGTTTATGTGCAAACTGTAAGCTGAATTCATGATGGTCATGCGACTGTAGGAGAGTCTTCCTTCGGCGACACTCTGCCGAGTTAAAGGTCCCCGACTGGTGAGGAGGCTGTACAGTGATAGTTGATTATGTGTGTGTGGATACTTACGTCTGGCCAGTCTTGTGCCCTACAGCAGCTCTCTTGGAGCTCAGGCCGATAGTAAGCCTTGGGGTCCTGTGCTTTACGCTCTCTCAGCCAAGGCTGCTCCTACGCCTACGATGCATTAGGTTTGGGCTGGAAAGCCAGGTCAAGGAATAGTTTTGTGGGTCCGTTGGGCCAAACTCCTTCCAGTTTAAAGTGATCATAGGATGCCATTGTGCTAGTTAGAAACCTTGGAGTGCTACAGAAATGTCTTTTATTAATACAACCTTGGGCCAATGATCATTGTGCCTTTTCCACAAATCTATGTCTGAGCTCCTTGTGTGCAGATTCCTTGAGTAGGCCGTCATTAAAGTCACCGGGATTGATCTCCTTGTCCATGTCACTGTGTCTCTTAGCCATCACTAAGTTCTTGTGGTTATCTTCTTTGCCTCATCTTCACCAAGGCTCTTCTCTCCACGTTGCCTAGTTTGGCGATCGGGTGGGTCAGGGTCGGATGAATAGTTGTTATTCATCCCAAGACTTTCTTGCCGATTTTAAGGATTATGGAGTCCACTGTGCTCGTTTAGCGAAACGCATAAGAAGTTTTCTGGCATAGAATTGCTTTTTGTAACCATTGGCCATATTGCGTCTGCCCATAAGCCACACAAATCAGGTCTCTGACTCCTTAGGCAGTTCGTGTGATGTCTTATAAAGACAGGTGTGTGCCTTTTCAAATCAAGTCCAGTCGTTAGTTTATATTAGAACAGCATCTAGAAGTGGAGCAGAACTATCTCAAGGAGGCATCAGAATGAAATTGACAGCATGTGATTTAAATAAGGGGGTTTGGTCGACAGCGAATGGACTGAATACTTATTACCATGTGATATTTCAGTTTTTCTTTGTTTGAATAAATTTGTCAAAAAATCAACAATATCAGTTTTTTTTTTCTTTCAAGATGGGAATGCGGAGTGTACAATGTAATGAGTCCAAAAAATTGACCTTGTTTGGATCTTAACAAATGCCAGCAATAAAAGTAAGAGTGAAAAATTTAAAAGGGAGGTCTGGATACGATTTTGCCGACCCCGACTGTATTTTTGATGTGTAGAAGAAGTCTATCTAGACTAAAACATTTCAATTATTATGTGTAAAATAGTGTATGAATAGCAATCGAAATAGCAATATGTGCTACCCGAAACCTCACATAGATCAATCTAAATCATTAACAATAGACAGCTGATGGATAGTAAGGTAGTGTGTTCGCCAGTCCCAGACATTGGGTAGGCAGAGGTGGGGCAAACTGCTTATGGGGTGGTTGCCACGCTGCTGCCGGAGGAAGAAAGGGGCGCATTTCAATGTGTAACAAGAGAGACATACACAGCAGTGCAATTGCAGTTGCAGCAGCCCGGCTTGGACCTGAATGTGACGTGCTTCTGGGAGCTCGACCCTCCAAGAGCACGCCGGCCCTTCATCTCGTCTTAGACAGTCTGAAAGAGTGTGGCAGGTGGCAGAGCCAGAGAATCAAGATCACTTCTCTTCGTGACTGAATGAAGCGGGATGGGAGGATATGGTAAAAGTCTGGATGTCTAGTGGAGTGCAGCAGTCCCATGGAGCTTGGTGCAAGTGGCTGGAGCTGCAATGTCATTGTAGAACTGGATGAATGCATCTCCCCGCTGTAGCAAACACATAACAGCCGTGAGATAGGAGATATTCAACAGAGTCTGAATTGAGCCCTGCTGCTGGCCCGTGGAGAGTGGTGGGCTCCTCCAGGGTCTGACCTCAGGAAACTCTCTGCTGGCCGTATATATGTCTTGGAGAGCTCCACACTCATGCTGAAAAATGACTTCCCCTCCCCCAGCTGCAACAATTTAATAGCACTCACTGTTGAAACCCTATCCCTCGTAAACACTGGGCTTTTATTACATTGGATGTACTAGTATTTAGTCGGATATATAGATGATAAATAGAATATAAAATATTAAAAGAAAATCGTAATATAGTATAACTCTATAAAACAACACACGAGCAACACTAACACTACGAACCCACCCACCATTGCCTCTTCTCCTGTACATGTACTTACCCAATAATCTCCGACTCTATGGAGTTTCAATTGGAGACCAGCCATCAACACGCCGCCAAAGTGTAACCTAGGCCCTAGTTTAGTCGGTAGGACCCGCGCAATTCAATTTGGTTGACGCTCTGCTAGTAAGCATATGGTGCATCTGATATTATGTTCAAGATTGGCGTGTGTCTGGTGATCCAGCTGTATTTGGGGAGTATAAAAGGAAGTTGGGGTAGTGTTGTGCTATTCCCCGTTTTCCCATGCCAGGGTTAAGGGGCAGGTCCCCCTGGAGCCTATAAAAGGTACCTAGGTTCTGCAGGTGTTCATTGGTCATGGTCTCAACCTGTGAGTAGATGCAGAAGAGGGACTGGAAGGAAGCTCTTGCCACCCGAGTCCTGGAGAGAAGCCGAATCCAGTGTGAGACTGGTAACATGTGGATTTTTTGGATGGGGGTTTCTTGTTTTTAGGTCCGCAGACCCCTGAGTAGGAGAGTTGAAACTTGTGGTTGTTTTATACATGGCCATACAGCTGGATGTAGTTTGTGTTATGGTTTTTTATTTTCCTTTACTTAATCCTGTTTTGATGAATAAAACTGGCTGAGGCCAAGTTTTAACGTACAGTCCCATTTTCAGAGTGTCATTATTCAATTGTTTTGCCATTAACCTTTTTACCGAAAGACGGCAATCCCATGATTACGACGGCCCATGGAGGCTGACTTCAAGAAGGTCTGGCCAATACAATTGTGAGTTCGTCACAAGATATGTATCGGTATGATTATATCAATAAATAGAATAAATATAAAGGTATAATACACACACTTACTGTGACAAACAGATTATTGTGGTTTGGGGGAGGGGTCACTCCAGACAAAATTATGTTTTTTCCGCTGATAAACTGTCATACATTAATTTACATATGATTTGCAAAAATGAATAGAACTGATTTTTACCATTACATTTACAAGGTTTTATTGCTTCCAAAGGAGAGTTTGGCTGCCTGGCAGCAGCTGCTGAACTTCTGTGGGATCAAGGAGAGTTAAAAGCTAAGTAGCCTAGCGAGTATTGCCTGAGCGTGCGAGTGGTGTACTTTTTTTGTTCTAAAGTGAGTCCGTTTTGCTTAAGTGTGGGACTTAATATTGAGTAGATAAGGCCCTTAAAGTTAATCCTTCAGCAAATACCTTTGGTTTATTTATCATTTGCCCAATACAGTTAAAAATCTGTATCAGACGATATAGTTTTAACCATTGCAGCTATACATATAGGGGCGATCATGATATGAAGACTCGCCACTTCGGAGTCACATATTGATCTGAGCGCTCGTTTACATTGTAACAGCTGCGCCACATGTGATGGTCGGCGGCCTGGGAGGGTGGTCTCGACATGACATGCATTGTAAAGTGCCTCCTCGGCTCAGGAGTGGTGGTGCGCATGTTGTGTGTACTAGATGGCGCAGTGGCATTACTTCGCCTAAGAATCGCCGCCCGAGGTAAGTGCGATCGATGACATCGGTGGAAAAAGTCCACCCGAGGGCTCTCCAGTTTGTGATGCGCAGAGCGGTTAGCTTAGCGCAGATCGGGATTTCTGTTGTGCCTAATATTCCAGCTGTCCGAGGAAGTTGCGCTCATACATGCGTTTAAAAGTTCACGCGCAGCCTCGCCAGTGTAATGGGTCGCAGTGCGGGAACTTTTAGGCGGCATAAGAGGACTGCGCCTAGACATGAATTCCCGCGATTCGTTGACAGGCTGGAAAACAGCGAAAAATCATTAAACAAGTCCGTTTGGGCGGCATGGAGAAAGTAATGAAAAGAATATTGCCTTTATTATGTGTATAAGACATTATCAGAAATAGAGCTCAAACCTACTAAAAAAATACATAAATAAAGATCACTAATTCCAAAAATACAGAACGCAACAGACAACAGTGAATTAGGATATTGTAAATGTGCCGAAAATACAGAATTCAAAATTCTGTGAAGCACTTCTCATCAGGTCGTAGAAAAGCCGAGCCAATCAGAATATGGGAGGTGACTGTGGACCCATTAAAAACCTATTGGAGAAGTATTTACGCAAGTCAATATTCAAAGGGGGACAGTTTCAAAATTAACATGTATGAAAATTGCAGAAAAGGAGGCTGAAATGGTTGAGCTAGGCGGGGGCTGTTTCTTATCCCGCCAATCAGAGCTGCGAGGCTACTTTCACCCATTTTAGTCCATGGACAGATCGAGTGATTAAATCACAGCTCCGTGCGGCATGGAGTGTATAGTGAAATAAATCGTATTTCTATAATAATAGTACCCCCACAACTACGATGAAACAGACCCTCAAACCTAGCAGCTACACAACATAAAATCAAATGCCTAACCACGCTTTTTGTCCCGCCGAACCGTGGCGCTTAGGCAGTCAGGAAATGGGAATTACAAAGGTTGCCGGAAAAAGTAACCGTTTGAAAACCAGATTCTGAAAGCTATGTACCTGCATTAGGTCGGGGCAGAAACCGAGGGCCACTCAGATAAGGAGTGAGCGACTAGGTGAGCTCAGATAGAAACCTAAGGATAACAAAATACCCCGAACCAGAAGACAAGCTGCGGCCATGAACCCTCATAACCTTACCCCCTCCAGTCCTCAACTTCTCATCCAATGTAATGCTCACCTGCCGTTAGTTTGTCCTATTGCGCACGCATTGCCACTACCTCAAATTCTCGCCCTTGCCCCCTTACACGAGTGGTGAGAGTCCTAAAATAAGAAACATAGACCAAACAACTTGCAAAAGCGTGGACATATACAAAATTCCAGGTATACCATCCTACCCATCGCATAGATAAGTTTAAGCTCACTCTTTTTTCAAGGTGCATGTCTCACGTGTTCCACACAGGAGTCGTAGCACCATACCACCGCCCTACGTCCCGATTGAAGTCTATGGCCAGAGTCGGGGTCTAAAGAAATCTTGTCTCTCAGAACGCCGGTGTCGGCATGGAGTGAGTGAATATAAAAAAATAACCCACCTGTGAATATACAACCGTGACACAACCAACACATCCCCCTCTCATCGTACCCACCACCACTGCCGCCACCCACCCGCAGCAACACCCACCCTCCCGCGTCTAAATACTTGCCTGTGCTTTTCCTCTTGATTCATGTTGCCCACCTTAGTCAAGGTCTCACACTCTTCCAAGTACCTTCCCACCCTACCAATCCCGACCAACAAACCTCAAACGACAGAGTTCATAATTGTACCTCATCAACCGTTCTTATCCAAATCAAATCGGCATCTTACCGGTATGCACGCACAACACCGCCACATTCTCCCAACAATCGCTCGTTTCGCTGTTCCACCTTACCCCGTCTTGGGTCCCTAGTCCTTCCCACCCTACCACCCTCTGCTCCTCCCTCTCTCATCAGATTTTAATCTTCCCGGTGTCTATCTTGCCCTCACATCCACCCCCCTCCTCATACTATAAGACACAAAAAGCGATTCTCCAGCCGTTCTTCTTCTATGTCATTTGTCGACCCAGCAAATGATAATAACATGTTCGTATTTGGTTAACAAATACTAAGAACTGTGGTTATTGGTTGGGGTTAACGTGGGCTGCGTCCCTGCTAAGCCATCATCGGGAGATCTAGGGCCTATCACATGAGAGTATCTGTATACTATGGGGAAAAGTAATGCAGAGCGAGCTCAGGGTTATTAGTGAATGGCCAAGTTAAAATAAGAGGCGCTGGTGGGTGTTCTTGGGGTGACCAATAGGAGAAGCGATCTACACCTCTTAAGGTTTAGCTGAAAGCTAATCAAATAATAAAACTGAACATGCAGAAATCAAATTGATAACACACATGTAAGTTTGTTACCTGATGTTTATATAAAATGATACAAGACAAAGTGGGTACGAACAAAAAAAATAAAAGAAGCAAACCTCTATCGAACATAAAAAAACTAACGCACTTGACGACCAAGATGACCAAAACACCTCGGGCTCAAAAAAAATGGCCTATCTCAACAATCTCGTGCTTGTGGCATTATTATTTCCCCCATAGAACATTATTAGGAAGGGTTAGCTCGAGCCGCTGATTGGTCTAAGCCTGGACAGACCCCTCATTCCCTCCCAACCAATCACAGTGACTAGAATATTACCCTAGACAGTAATAACTTTTAGGGTCCCCTTCGTATCGCGCCCTTCTATCTCAACTCAAAAATAGACGCACCACATATGATTGTTGATTCGCTATCTGCCTGCCTGGGCTCGAATCCAATAAGCTCTTATTCTGCCTTTTTTACTGTATTTTGAACTGTCCGCACCTTTTCATTTGATTGGTCAATAATACACCATAAGGTTTAAAATGGAGTCAGGCGATCGCTCCTATTCTGATTGTGGCGCTTGCCTGGCCGACCATTGGAACAGCATGACAGAATTTTAATTGTACTGGTATTTTAACAGGCAATTTCTCTATATCGCAATTCCTGATGTAGCGGCCGGGTCCTCGGGGACAAACGCGATGTTGTCGGGGGATGATGAATTGATTTATGTTTATAAAGGTTTTTCTAGCTCTTTTTCAGATGTTTTACACTTAATAAAAATGATTTTTTTAGATTCATACTCCAGCCGCATGGCGGCTGAGAGACTAGATTTCAATTGCCCCTATCATGGCCTTAAGACTACAATGTTAGAAAGTAGCTTGCCGCTGCTGATTGGCCGAGATAGCCAATCCTCCGCAAGCTCAAGCCAATCAGCTTTTTTCTGCATTATTACACTGGTATTTTGAACTGTCCCCCTCCTTTGAATTTGATTGGTCAATACTTCTCCAATATGTTAGGAATGGGTCCCTCTTCGCTCGCTATTTCTGATTGCCCAGGTAATGCCAAGCCCTCCTAGCCTCAACCAATCATCTCATTACTGCCAATTTTTACTGTAATTGTGAAACTATCCGCGCCTTTGAATTATTTTTTGGTCAATACTTCTCGCATATGGTTTGTTTAAAGGGTCACTGAGCGGCTCCTATCCCCGGATTTGGCGTTGTTTCTGGCGACCAAATGAGAAGCGCTTACCAGAATTTGAATTACTGTCTTGCCCCGGCAATTACAAGGAATCGTCTAGATTCCTGATGTTGGCGCCGTTTCCTGATTTTTTGGAAAGTGATTTGTTTTTATGTGTTTTTTTTTTTTTTTTTGAAGGAATAGAGCTTCTTTTCTGATAAAGTTTTTTACAACCTAATAAAATCGATTGTTTTTTGGAAATCATACTGCTCATAGGCCGCTGGCGCGAGAGGCCGAGATTTCTTTTGCTATCTTCGTATATGATTGTCCATCACATGTTTCGTGTCTCGGTTGGCCTTTTTGTTCAGGCTTCGCCGTCTCTGTCTCGTTTAGACCAATCTTCAAGCTAGGATCTGCCTGTGCGAGAGCTGGTCTAGAGCGCTGCAATTCGGTGCGCACTTTGCCGGCCGCGATCATACATCCTCTGAGAGTTGACGAATGAGGCCGGGGCGTCCCGCCCCCAGAACGCCCACAACGCGCCCATAATTACACGCCCCTTCCAAGTTAGTGTGTGGTTGGAGGGCGTGGCGCAGTAGCCTTCGTCACTTACTGCTTGCGTGTAGACATCGTTTATTCCCTGCGTTCGACAAGGGATTCGCGATCGGTGAGACGCCAATTTTGCCAGAATATGCAGGCGCAACTCCCGATCATACATGTCGCCCATTGTGTGTCCAGCTTACAGTTTATTAGTAGTAAAAGAGTAGTTTTGTGGTCTTGTAGTTCATAACTGCAAGCATTACATCCATACTGAGACTTTGGCTGAACCAATTATTGACTAATCAGGTGACTGAGTCAGGTGACTTAGAATATGTGTGGGTAACCTAATCAGCAGAGCTTTTATTTGCTCCATTGTTAGCCAGTAGGGGCCCTTTGCCTTCCTCAAAGGATAAGTTTGCTGTCTGGGCTGGCACTGCTGAACTGCTTTGGATCAAATTGTTAAAAATCTAAAGTACGCCAAGCGATTATTCTGAGTCTTGCGAGTGTGATGTTTTTGCTTAAGAGTGGGAACTTTTAGTATTGTGGGAGCTTTAATTTGTGGGGGCTTTTAGATAGAGGGCAAGAATTAGTATAGAAATTGTTCATTATTTTGTATCTGTATAACTTATTTTTATTGTAACATCCCCTTGAGTTCCATTTTTGACAATGCTGTCCGGTGCTACAACCAGTGCAGAAGGTTATGCCTCCTTTGACCACATTCTGAGGGTCCACACGTGATGGAGCACAACTGCAACATTTAAAGGCCCGATAGTCCTGATCTAAAAATGAGCAAGTGGCAACACTTTTCGGTGATCGCATTTGCCAACTTGGTAAGCGAGTGTTGGCTGCTCACAGAGTCAAACACCGCAGGTGAAAAGAGTGCAGGGGGCGGGATGGTAGCAAGGATGTGCATGCAACATTAGGCAGTCCTATCCTGGGTAACGATTAGAAAGAAGGGTACCTTTCCTCAGATTTACAGTTCTTAAACTACCATACCTTGTCACAGTCCACAAACAAATTTGCCAGCATGGCGATTAGGGGTCTGCGTGCTCATAAATGAGCATAGTCTGCGAGCAGAGACACTACCTCAGTCCATGCTCCAGTGGAAGATGGGGAAATAGGGAGTTCAGTCCAGGCTAGACAGGGTGGCATTAAGTTGGGGGGGAGGCTCCATTCAACGTGGGCACATGATTGAGGCAGATTGCCCTAAGGTAATCGTGGATCGATCGATGCAGTAGTGTTGTTTTTTTTTACCCTGGGGCTCGTGTTTCTATATATTGGCGGTTTGGCGGTGCTGTGACGAGATTGCTGGTGGTCCTGGTGAGAATCCCATTTGTTGATGGTCCACATTTTGCACCGGATTGACAAAGTTAAGGTAGGTGGTAGTGTCCATAAAAAGGATTTCATCGACTTAGGCAAAAAGTAATAAGGCAAATGTACCTCCAGGTGTAAGTATTTATTCAGAAGTATTACCTTTTCCATTGGAGCCACACCATAAAGAGGCCGAGTGAGAGTAAAAGGTGAATAAGTGGCTTCACAAATTGGTGTAGGAAAGAGGTATTTGTGTTTTTGGAGAACAGGCTGACTTCTGTCTTGGCTACAGACTCTATTGCTAGTGGACTACTGCACCCTAAATGGGGAGGTTTCAGCTGTATTTGGTGACAAAATGAGCTAGGAAGGCTGGGAGAATTATGTAAACTAGTGGGGACTGGTGTGTAGGGTAACAAGCACATAAGCGTGGCCAGATAAGGAAGATAAGAGATCTGGGTTAAATTGTAAAGTAAGGTTGGGTGTGGAGATAAGGGTGGAGGGGTTATAAAGCATATGATTTAAAAAAGAATATGTTCAAAGGAAAAAAACTAGAAAATCTCTAATATTGTGCATGCTGCCAATCCAGGAGTTCTGACCGAACTAAAGAATAAAATGAACTAGAATTAATACTTTCGAGTAAGAAAAATATGACATATATGGGTAATCCCAATCTGCCCATGCGAGCGACACGCCAAACTACATGGCACTAAAACAGCCAGTTTACACAGACCTATTTAAGAAGTTACCTGAGAAACCACCGAATGGGGGATGTTGACTGACTCACGTTCAAGAACCTGACTGAAGACAACCCAGCTGAATAAATAATTACCCGTGCACAGGAACATTTGTTAATCACTATGTGGGAAAGATGATCCAAGGGGTAATAACAGTAAAAATAATACTAATATGGAGTCTGCAATAGCCGCCGCCCCAACTCAACCCTAACTCCATAGAAGATTATGCTCCGTCAGGCAAGATAGATGAAGAAAACAGACACAGAATTGAGGTTTGAATATTAATGGTCATAGCTAATAACTATCCCATACGATAAATTTGGGAATTCTGTAAACCGATTAATCTCTCAAACAAAGAAAACATGAATTTTTTGTCTCTAATCTAAATGAAAGATTACCTGTTACCCAAATTGTGGCATGAGACCTACTAAGCAGTCATCCTCATAGACGTGTGCGTGTGAGGATGCTTGCGTGTCCTGCTGGGGTGTTGGCCAGCAGTTGGTAAACTAACAACTTCCCGTCATGCAATGATATAATGAAAAATCTATCCCATATTGTCCAGTAAATTTCCGTTTTAGGGTTTTTCCCGGAACAGGCAGGAGGACCTCGATATGTGAGTAAAGCCTTGGACTGGAGGGAGGAAAGGCCCTTTGACAAGACTTAAGAAATTGGGACAAATAGACCTGATAGAGTACAACAGAGGTTACAGGTTGAGTGGGCACCTAGGGGAAATAGTGACACATAATAGTAATAAACTTCCCATTTATCTTCAATAGAGCTTTTTTATCCATGGATCCACAAAAACACTGAATTTGAGAAGGCTAATTTGGATATCCTGCTTAGAGAGCCCTAAACTGCATTGACTGGGATAAGATGTGTTTAAAATAGTGCAGAACAAAAAATAAATTGTAGATCTTTTAAAAATCATCTATAGCGTCCACTGTGAGAGGTGACATACCGATAGTGTGTAAAAAAAAATAATTAGGAAACAGGAAAAACCCAAATGTGGGGTCCAACAGAGATGTAAAGTTAGGCAGATAAAAAAACAAAGAGGAAAGTGGTTTTTTCATCTACTAAACAGGAGGGCAGTGGAAGAGAGGCACCTAAAAACTATAAGGAAAAATAAAATATGGTAAAAAACTGTGATTTAAGGCACGAAAGCTGGAGACAGAAAGACGAATAACCATAGAAAGTAGAAAGTAACACCCAAAATCTATTTTTTAAACTAGTATAAATGAGAAAAAAAGTGATAAAAAAAGAAAATATTGGCCCTTTTAAAAAGTACTTTGTGGGAGAGGAACTATAAAGGCGATTAGAAAAAAGCAAACCTTCTGAAACCATTTGTTTATGTCTCTCGACTGAATTTTACCAAGGGAGGATGACGCTTCCTATTGAATGAGCAAAGTTAGGATGTAAAATTCCATCAATAAATGTTTCTTGTCCTAACCCATGAAGAAGTGTGCAGCTCCGCCTTAGGAAGCTTAAAATATACAAATCCGCGCGTCGCCTGACGGGATACACCCGACGTTCCGCCTTAAGGGAGTTAAGTAATGTTATATATGAGGGCCCCTAAGTCTTAAATATTTATGAACTGGTCTAATGAACGGGTTATGGTCCCAAAGGATTGGACGTCAAAGCAAATGTGTGCCAATATTCAGGAAGGATTAAAAAAGTGTGATCCAGGAAACAAATGCCGGTAAGATTTTAACCTCTGGTTTGTGGTAAAAAGTTTGAAGGTTTTCTAAGTGATGCTATCGATGGACCTATCTCACTAAAAATAAAAATGTATTACCCGTTCCAGCATGGGTTTAATGGAAGATCGTCTCCTGTCAGACTAATCTCATCAACTTCTATGAGGAATAGAGTTCCTATACCTGGATCCTGGGTGAGGGCCACGAGGATGTCATAATTATGGATTTTTCAAAAGCATTTGGATACTTGGTTAACCCTCATACAAGGTTGGAAAGTAAATGGATTAATGGCTTGGACTGTGGGAAAATGTGGGTTCAGGTGGAGATAAGCAACTGGCGTCAGTGATAGAAAACAAAGGGTGGTAGAAATAACGGTGCATACTCAGACTGAGATCCCTGTTAACTTATGGGTACCTACAGCGCTCAGTAAAAGGGCCCTATCCTGCTTTATTAGATATTTTCAAACATATGATTTTAGTCTACAAGTGGCATTGTGCAGCAGTATAATATTTATCGTGACATAATGAAAACTTAAGCTCTGATCAAGTATAAATGCCACCCAATAGTAGGAAATGGTTTTTATTACAAAGGGATCTGTGATACTTGGAGACCTGGGAAGAGAGAAGTGGGCATGATGAGCTTAACACATGATAAATGCCAAGGTTATTGCACAAGGGGAGGATAAAAGATGTGACATGGTAATAATCAGAATTCACGATTCTAAAAGACACAGTGTTGTAGAAAGAGTTACAATGTATAAGGTACTTGTTAAACCAGGTTGTTGACAGTAAACGTAAATCTTGTAGTCCTGCCAGATTGCCTGTCGATCACAGCCAGGCGTAAAAGGAAAACATTGGTTATATTTAAAAGGTGCAGAGATGCAATATGATGGGAACATTATTCGCGTTGCCATTAAAAAATCAATTCACATTTTAAAGGGACCACACTAAGGCAATAATTTGACCAGATTGGCACCAGTCACATGAAAGGACATAGTGTAGAGGGCAGGTACGACGTGTGTGCGAACAAGAAATACTAAAAGGAACTGTGGTGTAGCTGCAAACCCAGAAAGATTAGCAAGTGTTATGTTAAAATAGTTAAAAGATAAAAGACCGCCTTCTGGATTGACAATAATAGAATATGTATTTAAGAATAGTACTAATCGGCGCAATATATAGGATCATGCTAGAAGATTATATTATACCCATTAAGTAGTCAAGTAATCAAAGGGGGCATCCTTCTACGTTTTGAGGAAAGAAAGTTTCGTCATAAACATAGAATAGGGATTCTTTACTGTTTAGAGCGTGTGTAGACTTGTTTGAAGCTCTCGCCAGAAGTGAATATTGGTCGATGGTGAATTCACTAACAGAGATCAAAGGAAGTTCTATGGATGCATTACTGGAGCGTGATAATATAACATAGCTTTAGTGACTAGGATTCTGTAGGATATGGTATGGATACATTTCTGGATGTAATATAACAAGGTTATACTGACTAGTGATTCTAGAAGAGTGGGTCGATGATCCAGGGGTATTTATTCTGATTGCCAGATTGGGATTCGTGAAGTTTAGAATTATATTTCCCCTAGACAAGATTACAAATGTCTTCTACCTGATTGTTCATTTGTGGGGTTTTTTTGCCTTCCTCTGGGATCAACACTATAAACACTATAGCAACCACTATTAGCAAAATGAGTCGGCAGTCATAACTGGATGGACGTATGTCTTTTTTCCGTGGCCCTGACAAAGCTGAAGTGAGGCAATTAAGTTTAAAATAATGGATGTTTCTGTATGTTATTTGAAATATAAATTTTTGACTTACAAACTAAATGTGCTTTTATTTCTATCAAAGAAATCTCCCATTTGGCATCAATTACAGACATTGTCAGACCTTGTGACTATATCGTAGCTTTTTAGTATATGCTGAGGTCCACGTAGACGGCAAGACACTCCCAGTGCTGATTCCAGAGAAGCCCATCCCACTTTGGTATTGGCATAGGATTGTGATAATTTTTGCTACCGAGTACGTCCAAGCTTCTCCCACATAGCATCTCAATGGGCTTGAGATCTGGTGAGCTGCACAGGACACTCCCATTACATATAGTAATACCGACCTGCCAGGCTTCGTTCATCCGTAAATAAAAACAAATTTGTAAGGTGTGCTTAATGGGTCATGAGTCATGTTTTTGCAGGGAATGGAAAATTGGGCATCCGGAATCAAGCACTTTCCACAGGTTGTGGCATGGCAGTTGTGCAAAAATGGAGTGTATAGCCTTTCCTCATTTCTAAATTATCCCTTGTTTAAATATTTTAGGAAAATCGACCCACTGTATAATCAGCACGCAAAGCAACTGCCCAGACCTCATCACATTTTCATCGCACCAATCTTGAAAGATGGCATCAAGCACACTTCTCAACATTCTTTTCAGTTTGTTCTGTCGTCTCACAAATTTCATTCTGGTGTAGATCCAAACACCGTCAGACTTCGATTCCGTCTGTCCTATTGAGACACTTATGTTCACAAATCTTCCCTGTTCAATGTCTTGTGTTTGTATTAAGCCCATATAAAAGCTTTCCGTTTATTAGCCAGTCTCCGGGATTAAGGCTTTTTATGATTGCCACTCTGCCCTGAAGCCAGCATTGCCCTTGATCGCCATCTTTTCAATGGCGACGTGTTGACACGTGGCGTTTTGTGCGGGTACTATAAATGAGAGCTGCAGTTGAGGGACATGTGACCGGCATCGACCTCGTCCAAGACTAGAGAGCTCTTATGTTACTTAGACATGTTGCTCAGTTGTGGCATGGGGCCTCCCAGTCTTCTCCCTCAACTCTGGTTAGGAGGCCTGTTTGTGCTCTCCCTCTGAAGGTTATTAGTAATACACCATTGGTAGGGAAAACTTCAGTTTCTTGGGCGGAGTATCTCGGGCATGAATACCTTCAGACTCTCAAAACAAGAAAATACTGTCGGTGAGACACATGAAAGTATCTCGGTTTTTCGTTGGCCATTTTGCGAGTTTTAATCAAACCAAAAAATGTAATAACTGGGACCAGAATTCTTCAACTAGCCAAAAGGAAGGTTTGCTCTGTTTTATATCTCCTCTAATGATCAGCAAAACTGTTTTCAGCTGTTCTAACATACTTGCACATGGTTTCTTGCATGGTATATTCAAAATATCCAATATCCTTCTTACACAGTTAGCAAACACAGTTGTACCAAAAGGAACACTTGAGTTTATATTGTTAGTTGGAAATAGGCCACAAACACATGAATGGGACAACGCATTAACACCTAGACATTTTGCAGCTATGGAATATGTCATTTACCACATTAGACAATGTAAAAGAGTGTATTTTTTCCTGATCTCATTTAATGTTAGCTAATCGCTTATCCCCGACGCCCAGTAAGTTTCGAAAACAAGACCCCCGCATCTCCCTTTCGCCCCCAACAAAAGAGAACGAATATTCAAAACAATCCTAACGTCACGACGACGACACACACAAACATCACACTCATCACCCCCCCCCCCCCCACACACCAACACTCCACCCCCCCCACTCTTCTTAGCCACACTCCCACAATCACTATATATAAAAACAACCGAAAGATGTGAATATTCCAAAATCACATTATCAAACGAAAAAAAACAATGAAGTATGCCAAATCCACAAAATATCGAAAACTATATATATATAATTGGATGTTCCAATTAAAATGACAAAAAATAACACCCAAACATAGAAGGAATTCAGGAATTTTTTGATCACAATGATGTGAATACAAAAAAATAATAAACCTATGTTATAGTATATGAGTAATGATCATAGTTAGTGCAGAGTGAGACTAAAGTGCTGTAACGATTTAAGAGGTTAATTACCCATATGTTAGCTGTAGTCAGATCACCTCAGGATCACCTCGACGCACGTTTCGCTCCAAACGCTTTCTCAAGGGGTATATACCCGTTGAGGAAGCGATTGGAGCGAAACGTGCGTCGGGGTGATCCTGAGATGATCTGACTAAAGCTAACATATGGGTAATCGTAGTCGTAGTACCATGTGTGCACTTTATATGGGCACTTGATTATCTATGTACTTTAGGTTCAGAGTGATCTACATTTTGGCGTTTTGTCCATGGAATAGTTTTTACTAGGTCTCCATCGTGCACTGTGATAACTAGTGATCATTACTCAAAGTAATATAACATATTTTTTAATATTTTTTTTTGTAAGTCTCACCACATTGAGATCAACAATCTGAAGACCTACTGATGTGTGTAATTTAATGTCATTTTAATTGTAACAAAGTAATAGAAATTATATATTTTTTAGTCATTAGTGATTAGGCTCTTTCATTGTTGATTTTTTTGAGGTTTAAACATGCAATATCTGTATACAAACCTCCAATTCCCAAAAAATTTGGGACACTAAACAGATTGTGAAATAAAAAGCTGAATGCAACAATGTGGCTGGTTGCCATACATCTAATATTACAGTACAGAATAGAACACAAATCACAGATCCAAAAGTTTAAACTGAGAGAATTGTATAATTTTTAAGTGAAAAATATGTTGTTCAAACTTTCAAGCGCAACAAATACCCCAAAAAGTTAGGGACCATGCCGTTTTTTTGACCACTGTGTTGCATCCCCCGCTTCTTCTTGACAAACAGTCAACAGACGTCGTAGTGGACAGAGATACCAGTTTTTCCCCCCCTCAAGTTTAGAAATAGGAAATTCTCTCCCATTCATTTCTAAGTGACAGGCCTCACTATAACAAGATGTAGTGTTTTCTGTGATTTTAAAAACTTTTTTTACTCTTGTCCAATAAAGTGGCGTTTTTTCGAACTCACGCAACTTTTCCTAAATTACCGCCGGAGCACGAGATGCTGAAAAATTCCTTGTTCATGACTTCTGCTTTGGAGTCCCGGCTGGTCGGATACCTACCTCTCTGTCATGCACCGTGTGTGGAATTTGAGCAGTCTAGATCCTATATGGACTTCAAATGCTCGGTTGAGCCGGTTTTTCTGTTTTTCTTTTTATTGTTGTTCCTTAGTTTGGCCTGTGGATCATGCTCCTTGGTTGTGAATACTTCCACATAACAAAGAAAAATTGATTATTATTTTTTTTTTTGTGATTGGGATCTTTCTGCACGTGTCAAGAAATCTGATATTTTACGCACTATTTACCACTATGGAGCCTGAAAACATGATTTTCGTCCATTGATAGATAGATTGGATAGACGGAATGAGAGCCTTATCCCATTTTTGGAAGGGATTTTTCCCACTATGTGGCCACATGGAAAGCAACTCAGATTTACGTCCAAAAGAGATGGAATTAGAAAAAAATTATGCACAAACAAATAAAATTGTGGGTGGGATAGTACCACTTTGCAATCATAATGATTGACAAAAAAATGATACCAATGGGTTTTAAGAATTAAACAAACACCCTACCTATACTTATGATGAATTCCTTAATTAGAACAATGGTAATACTATTTTTTCATGAGAATTCTCCATGAATCTAAGTAGCGTTTAATCATCCAAGCAGAACAAGAAACCGATACGCAATAAGGAAACTCCTCTGGCAAGAAAAGCAAGCAGCTTTTAACGATGTATGAAAACAGATCCTGCCTTTATTGTGAACCTGTATGGTAAAAACTATAAAATCAATTTAAAGAAACTGAAGATGACCAAATAGTGTCCTTCAAACAAACTAAATAATGACGCGAGACACCATGGACTATTCACAAGGATAAATCTTCAGATGCAGACAAAATTTCCCCCTACTAACCAAGAGTTCTTCCTAGATCGAGTACTGATGAAAATCGCAAAACCACAAAAGGGAGGTAAAAAAGGTTTCTTTTCCGCGATAGGAAGGGATATTACAGATGACATGCACAGAAACTTCGGGATTCCCGATGGTTTATGCAGATCCTGCGTGACCTAGATTGGATGCACAGTCCCAAAGACATATCTTTTTCCAAAAAACTCAAGACGGATCACAAGGAAAATAAGCATCCACCAAACTGCACGATTAGGTGCGTGGTGAATGAAGCGACAGGAGGCACCGTCGTAACAATCATCAAACTCGGAATAAGATATCAAGGAATCGTTGCCGCCTAGATGAACTTTGCAGAAAGAGAAAGCCTCCACTGAATCCACCTTGTTCACAAATATTCAGTAATGAATATCCTATCTGCATTGTATTGCTAGATCAGAATCACCTTTTCAGAATTAAGTAAGGGTCTAAATTTTGATCCCTCCACGTACTATTGTGACCATTAGTTGATACAATAAAATATGTGAACAGATATGTCAGGATGCACAAACTGGTCAAGAAGACATATTTTTATTAGATGAGGAGTATTCCAAATAGTTAGGAACGTCAACCCAGATGAAACAAATCAAGATTTTATCCTCTATGTGTTTGAATTTTTGTCTGAACAAAGATCTATCCTGTTCATAGAAGTAACTAAATGATTATATAATACATAATCATATATCAGTTTCATGAACATTTAAAATTCTTCAATATTATAAAAAAATCAAATTTCTACCCCTTGAATTCCTAAGTCTATAATTATGGATACTTTCAGTTTTCAGTGTGAACAGGATCTGATAAGATAGCACAACAGAAATAAGATAAATACACAAAAGTTATTTTATTTCTCACATGCCAATCAATTTAGGGCTCTAAAGGAATTTAATTGGTCTAAACCCTACATCAAAAAACGTCCATCTGACAAGTGTTATGTAGTCACTACAATTTTGGATCAAGAACTATATCATAGAGCATATTCTAACAAATGCTTAGTGATACAGATCTTATATTATGTATCTATATATCATCTGGATCCCACCAAATGTTGCCAAACCGGGTAGAAAAAATTGTTGGAGGGAGGGTTATCACCTCCAAAAGTCCACAGCAAAACAGAAAGAAAGCATGACATTAACAATTCCACAGATTCCTAATCTTTGTCCCCGCTTTTTTTCCTAAAACCCACAATTGGTATTTTTCCACCACCATTGCGCCCTAGAATTTCTGGCATAGGGTATCCATCTTGAACATTTTGAGTAATGTGGTTAAAGATAGACATCAACACCCTTTTGGTACTACGCTCACCTAGCTACATAAGGTATTCCAGAGATATTCTCAAATATCAACGAGAACACCATTTGGTCATACATCTTATACATGGTATCTTGTGACATATCGGCATTATACACTTACCTTTCCACACGTCTTTGGCACTTACAGCCTATAGAAATAGTCAATTAACAAAATACCACAAGGATTATGATGAAACCATTAAACAATACATTAGATCCGATTAGAATTTCTTGATTACAGCATAATTATTTTTTCATTTGATAAAAATTTTTTTTTGCAATATGCATGGTTTGCCCCAATGGCTCGTGTTTCTCCCCAACACTTGCAAACATATACGTTGCTTGGAGGGAGGAGAAATTCATATATTCCATGCCAAAATCCCTTTTCAGAAGACTATCTATTTTTACAGCAGTACACAGATGATACCTTGATTAATTATGTAACGGTTCACCTGCTTCAATCCCAAAATTTGTAATTACATTAACGGTAATCAATAAAACCTAAATTTTACTTGGAAAGCAATAAAATCGGGAAATACAGTTTTTGGATTTAAAACTAACTGCGGTGAGACAACACAATTGAAAGAATAACACCTGCACATACAGGAAACCCGATTTCAGGAAATGGGATACTTTAGAGCCTCCAGCTGTCATCCCAGGACATTTCATCAACAAGCATACCTGTTGATGAGTTCGAAAAGGACAGCGAAAGTTGTATCACACAACATGCATATGAAAGGGGAGAAATCCATCAAATCTGATAGACTCAAACAAAGGGGATACAAATCTAATCAAAGTACAACAGGCTATTTTACCAAAGTGGAACCAACACAAAGGTCCAGAATTGTTACATAATTCTAGACCGAATCTTGATAATGTGACCATCAAAATTAGTTTCATAACCACTTGTCGTCCGCCAATATTTCTTCATTTTGTAAATTTGTTAAAAAATAACTACCCAGTACTTCTGATGGTAACCTTCGCTACGAAAATTTTTAGTAACAGGGTTGCAGATTTATTAGTCCACAGAGTCAAAAATCAATAGGTAACGATCGTCTCACCGAGGCATGTAAAGAACTCTCAGAACGAAAAGACAAGAGATGGTTAGGATTTAAAAGGCTCTTTCAAGTGTGGGAACAGAGCAGATTGCACTCTCTGCAAAATAAATGATCAAAGGAAAATACGTTTTTTTTGTCCCCTGCACAAAAAATCATATAACTATCACCTCATTCATAGGATTGCCACAGTGATCATGTTGGTATAATATATTTGTGTTTATATCAAGTGTAGAAGTCTCATTTAAGATTTTGGCTGAACCACCAGAACCTACAGTGAGAATAAGGGAGGCATATTTAGTGAACGATTGTCACACTAGTTACAATAAGCGTCTTCGGGATCTTCCAAGCACTTTAGAGACGATCATGCAGGAGATCAGAGTTCTTTTCGTTGTTATGGCTATAGAACAGGTTTAACAAGATCCCCCCGAGGGGGAGATTGGAGGAGGTTTACTCACCTATAGAGAAGACCCATTGGTATTCTAGTTGTAAGTATCACGATATTCCTGCAGGCCAGAATTATAAATCGGGGACCCTAATGTAAGAATATATATAAAATTAAATGTGTTGGACGATATTACTCTGTACTAATCATGTTTGCAATAAAGATAATAGTAGTACAATTTATATGTTCCAAAGAAATCTAATCTTCAAGCAATGTCTTTTTTATACACCATATAAAAGAGTTAAAGTACAGGTGCAATTCGCTAAATTGCTTTTCAGGCATTGGTTATATACTTGTTTTAGTATTCTACTGCATCTATTGTGTTATGACTAAGTGCCATCTAACATGCCCTGAAACACGTTCACAATATGTAGTGGTAGTTATGTTATTAAAAAATCTTTTTTACTCATGTCCAATAATAGTGCGTTTTTTCAATCTCACCAACTTTGTCCTAATTTATTACCCCGAGCACGAGTGGGGCAGAAATTCCTTGTTCATACAACTGCATTGGATCCCGGCGAGTCGGGGATCCTACCTCTCTTCCAAAGCAACCGTGAGTGGAAGGGGAGCAATACAGATCCTATAGTGGTACTGTCAAATGCCTGGTTACGTTTTCTGTTTTCTTTTTATTGTTGTTCCAAATACAGGCCTCAAATGTTAAAACTTTGGGGGCCTTTCTTTGTCGCACCCTTCCCTTTATGAGCACCAAAAGTTTCTATAGGTAAAATTGGCTGCAGGCTCCCCTTTTCAGACCCGGTTCCTTCCCTACGTAGCCATGATGTTTGATTGCTGCAGAATGTGTCTGGCATTATCTTTTGAAAAATGCAGGGTTTTCCCCAAAAAGAATGACCAAGGGGGATATTAGTTCTAGAACCTAAAATAGCTCTCTGCAAAAAGGGTTGCCTTTCCACAGCAAGCTGCCCATGCCACAAGCCTCAAAAAACCCAATACCATCATGGCAGGGTTCGAAGACTTGTAACAACTTGGTTGCCCCGGTGACAGGGCGTCCCACTGTTCCATAAAGAACTTCAAATCATGACTCATCTGACCACAGAACAGTTTTCCATTTTGCCACACTCCATTTTAAATGACCCCTGGCCCAGTGAAAACGGCTGAGCTTGTGGGGCTTGCTTAGAAATGGCTCCTCTTTGCAGCTGGCAACGGCAGATGGCACTGTGCATTGTGTTCACTGACAATGCTTTCTGGAAGTATTCCTGAGCCCATTCTGTTATTTCCTTGACAGTGGCATTCCTGTTTGAGATGCAGTGATGTTTAAGGGCCTGGAGATCACGAACATCCAGTAGAGTTTTACGTCCTTGACCCTTACGCACAGCGATTGTTCCAGATTCTCTGAATCTTTTGATGATGTTATGTATGGTTGATGATGATAACTTTAAAGTCTTTGCTATTTTACACTGGGTAACACCATCCTGGTATTGCTACACTATCTTTCTGCGCAACACTGACATTCTGAGTAGCTCTTTTTATACTCAATCATGTTGTCAATTCACCGAATTAGTGTTGATTGTTCTTCCAGCTGTTCGTTATATGCTCAATGTCATTTTTCCAGCCACTTATTGCTACTTGTCCTAACTTTTTTGCCATTTGTAGACACTGTGAAATTTGGAATCAACATATTTTTCCTTTCAAATGTTACATTTACTCAGATTAAACTTTTTATCTGTCATCTATGTTCTGTTCTGAATAAAATATTAGATGTTGGCACCTCCACATCATTGCATTCTGTTTTTATTCACAATTTGTTTAGTGTCCCAACTTTTTTGGAATTGAAGTTGTATATATCTCTATATATATATGTATAAAACACATGTATTATAGCAATATACACTCACACGTGTGCATCTACAGTGGGTATGGAAAGTATCCAGACCCCTTTAAATTTTTCACCCTTTCTTTCATTGCGCGTATTTGGTAAGATCCAAAAAGTTCATTTTTTGACTCATTAATGTACACTCTATACCCCTTGAAAGAAAAAAACAAAAATGTAGATAGTTTTGCAAAGTTATTAAACAAGAAAAACTGAAATATCACATGGTCATAAGTATTCAGACCCTTTACTGTGACACACATATTTAACTCACATGCTGCCCATTTCCTTCTGATCCTCCTTGAGATGGTTCTACTCCTTCATTGGAGTCCAGCTCTGTTTAATTAAACTGATTGGACATGATTAGGAAAGGCACACACCTGTCTATATAAGACCTCACAGTGCATGTCAGAGCACATGAGAATCATGAGGTCTAAGGAACTGCCCAAGGAGCTCAGACATAGATTTGTGACAAGGCACAGATCTGGCCAAGGTTATAAAAAGAATTTATGTAGCACTCAAGGTTTCTAATAGCACAATGGCCTTCATAATACTTAAATGGAAGGAGTTTGGCACGACCACAACTCTTCCTTGACCTGGCTTTCCAGCCAAACTAAGCAATCGTGGGAGGAGAGCCTTGGTGAGAGAGGTAAAGAAGGACCCCAAGATTACTATGGCTGAGCTCCAGAGATGCAGTAGGGAGATGGGAGAAAGTTCCACAAAATCAACTATCACTGCAGCCCTCCACCAGTTGGGGCTTTATGGCAGTGTGTGCCGACGGAAGCCTCTCCTCAGTGCAAGACATATGAAAGGCCACATACAGTTTGCAAAAAAACACATGAAGGATTCCCAGACTATGAGAAATAAGATTCTCTGGTCTGATGAGAAGAAGATTGAACTTTTTGGTGTTAATTGTAAGCGGTTTGTGTGAAGAAAACCAGGCACTGCTCATCACCTGCCCAATACAATCCCAACAGTGAAACATGGTGGTGGCAGCATCATGCTATGGGGGTGCTTTTCGGCCGCCGGGACAGGACAACTGGTTGCAATTGAAGGAAAGATGAATGTGGCCAAGTACAGAGGTATCCTGGGTAAAAACCTTTTCCAGAGTGCTCTGGAACTTAGATTGGACCGAAGGTTCTTCTTCCAACAAGACAATGACCCTAAGCACACAGCTAAAATAATAAAGCAGCGGCTTCAGAACTACTCTGTGTTCTTGACTGGCCCAGCCAGAGCCTGACCTAAACCTAATTGAGCATCTCTGGAGAGACTTGAAAATGGCTGTCCACCAACATTCACCATCCAACCTGAGGGAACTAGAGAAGATCTGCAAGGAGGAATGGCAGAGGATTCCAAATCCAGGTGTAAAAACCTTGTTGCACCACTTCCAAGAAGACTCATGGCTATAGTGGCTCAAAAGGGTGCTTCTACTCAATACTGAGCAAAGGGTCTGAATACTTAAGACCATGTGATATTTCAGTTTTTCTTGTTTAATAAATTTGCAAAAATATCTACATTTCTTTTTTTTTCTTTGAAGGTGGGGTGCAGAGTCTACATTAATGAGCAAAAAATTACCAAATGGCTGCAATGAAAGAAAGAGTGAAAAATTTAAAGAGGTCTAAATACTTTCCGTACCCACTGTAACATACACTATAATGTCTAACAGTCTATTTTTGTTATCCATAGCAGCCAATCAGCCCATGGAAACCAATAAGAGCTCAGCTATTGTTTCTACTACTGCACTAGAAAAGTAAAAGCTGTGCTCGGATTGGTTGCTATGGGTAACATTATCTCAATATTCAAGTTACATTAGTGTGTTAGCACTTTGTGATCAGTAGGTTTTGGGTTGCAGTTTGGGCAGCCAGTCTCTAAAAGCCGGTCTGCCGTCTGTGCCACAGAAAATAAATACTTTTAACCCATTCCTGACAGCCAGTCATAATAATGTGGCTCTTTGTATTTTTCCTCCCTGCCTTCCCAGAGCCATAACTTTTTTTTTTTCCATCTACATAGAGGGCTTTTATTTTGCGAGACAAGATGTACTTTCTAATGGTATTATTCATCGTACCATAGTATATACAGGGAAAACGCAAACATTTTTTAAGTGGGGCAAAGTGTGAAAAAAACATACTTGCGCCATGTCTGCAGGGTTTATTTAAACAGCGTTCACTCTTTGGTATAAATAATGTATTATCTGAATTCTGCAGGTTGATTCAAGTCCGGCAATACCTAATACTGTATGTAGGGTTTTCATCATGTTTTAGTACCATAAAAAAAAAACAAAAACATCTCTTTAAATTTTCAGCCCTGTGGACTTGAGTGTGGGAGCGTTTTTTGCGGGCTGTTGTATACTTTTTATTGGCACCATTTTGGGATACATATGATTTTTTGATCACTTTTCTTCAATTTTCGGGGATGTGAAATGACCAAAACCCCCAAATTTTAGCTTAAAATTATTTTTTTTATAAGGGTGTTTAGCATACAGGATGAATGATGTTATATTTTAATTGATTGGATTATACACGGTGATAACAAATATGTGTAACTTTTAACATTTTTTTTATTTGTAAAATGGCAAAAGGGGGGATTTAAACTTGTAATATTTTCTCTATAATTTTCTCTATAATGGGGGGGGGGGGGGGGGGGGGCCATTTGACCCATTTGCCTAGGGCACCAAAATTTATTTTCCCGGCCCTGGTGTCAACAATTATAGGTGCAGTACTAGAGCTGATTGTGGCAGGCTCAGTGCTGAGACAGACAGTGCCAGTACTGTTAATACATTAACTAATTTAATAAATTTGCTGAGTGTAGAAATGGTTCAAGAAAAGTTAAATAAACTGAATGTGAATAAGGCTCCAGGCTCAGATGGCTTACACCCAAGAGTTCTTAAAGGGCTTGGTTATCTCTGTGCCCTTTGACATGATATTTAGAGATTGCCTGGTGACTGATATAATGCCAGGAGACTGGAACAAGGCAAATGTGGTTCCCATCTTCAAAAAAGGCTCCAAGGTAATTATAGACCATTAATTTTAAAGGGGTTGTCTCATCTCAAAGATTCATAGGATGCATGAATGAAATAATGCTGCTTTGCTCTGCCATTTCCTGGTCAAGCTGTCTGTAATTAGCATATGAGCTCAGTGTATTCAGACTTCTGTTTATAAGTCTAGATTAAATAAATTACCTTCTCTGAGGTCCAGAGAAGCTTCTGGCCTAATGTAAACAATACGGTAATTACTGTCTTTTGTCTGAATGATCAGATAACAAACAAGCTCTCAATGTTCAGAGTTCTGTGCTGTGTCTGATGACCTCACTCTCTGCTGTCAGATAGAACAAACAGCAGGGGAGAGAAGTACACAGGTCGGTCACTTGGGGAACCAGAGAGAGCACAGAAGGCGATAAAATCACTTGTAGCTCCTTGACAAAAAAAACAGATGAACAAAACAATATATTTGGAAAGCGTCTTCATTTAGTGTTTCCTACATTTTGAAAGCTATTCTTTGTAGTTAGACAACCCCTTTAACATCAAATGTGGTAAAACTTATTGAGGGGCTAAAAAAGAACGACTGTATATACAGGATTATGTGACGGAATTTAACATTATAAGTGATTGCCAGCATGGATTTATTAAGGACAGAAGTTGTCAGGCCAACCTGATCTCTTTTTATGAAGGGGTGAGTAGAAATCTGGATAGCAGGGCGGCTGTTGATATAGTGTTTTTGACTTAGCAAAGGCATTTGACACTGTCCCTCATAAGCGCTTATGGGGTAAATTAACCCCTTAAAGAGGACCTATCACCAGTGACGGAACCATTTTGAAAACAGCTATCGGGAGCGGCCATCTTGTGGATGGCAGTTAAACAGGCTGTCATACAGGCCACGCCCCCTAATTCCAAGCCTGTATGCGCCAGGATTCCAAGTTTGTATGCACTGCAGTTAGTCTGCTTCTCAGCTCCCTGATGCAAATCAAATCAGATTCTGGATCAAAGAAGCCACTTATTTTTTCCACATTGAACATTTGAAATATTAGGAAACAAAGGGTTTTTCTTATTATTTATGTGTGTCTGTATAAATATCCACACCTAAAATGTGTGTATTTTTACACGTCTTCTGGGATTATAAATATCGCAGAAAGTTCAAAATAAAAAAAAATTAACACATATTTTAATATAAAACATTAAAAACCCCACGATTGAAAAAAAAACCCCTAAAACATGTATGCCTTGTAGATTCGGGATCCCCAAATTTTGTATGGGCTTTTTTATTTTTTGTGAAAATTTTTTTTTTTTACATTTTCTGTAAAAATCCAAATTTTTTTGTTCTACCACCTTGGACCAATAAGGGTCTTTTTTTGCATCTGAAAACACCTTTTTTGGAACATTTTTGGTTTTCCTAATTTTTTTATTATTTTCTTTTTCCAATTTCTTGGGGAATAAAAGGGCCAAAAATCCAAATTTTAGATTTTTTTTTCTCCATGTTCACTAATGGGCTAAATTTTTTTTAATTTAATAGTCAGAGTTTTGAACGGGATTTTTACAGACGGACCTTATGACTCCCCATTTTTTTTTCCTTCTTTTTTTGTAAAAATGGCAAAAGGGGGTGTTTTTAACTTTTAAATTTTTTTTTATTTTTTTTATTTAACATTTCCCCCTACAACTTGATTATGGGGTGCACAATCGCTTGCCCTAATAGGGCAATTTCATAACGAAAAGGCTTTTTAATCATTACCTATTATACTCGTCATACAAAAACAAGGGTCTAAATGTTAACTGCTTTTAGCCCGTTCCTGTTTAAATTAACAGTTTTTGCGCTGCGTACGGCTCCCAAAAGTTCATAACTACAGAAACCACAGTTCCATAGAGAACAGGGTTCCGTCCTCCTCCCCCCCCGGCAATCCGCCGGGGGGGAAAATGACATACACATTTTCCTATGTGCCGTGGGGCGGGCTGGTGCTACATTTTAAAATTCATTGGCAGCCCGCCATCACCCCCGGGTTTTCATACGTTTTTTCAGAAATTTTTTTTTTTGCAAAACAACGTTAACTTGGGGGTTTCATTATTTAAACCCCAAAGGGGAAGAAGGGGCTTCCATTGGGGGTTTTTGTCCCCGCCCACTCTCACAGGTGCTAAGAAAGGGGGACTGCAGGGTTGGGGGTTTTTTTTTTTTTTTTTCCCCTTTAATAATAGGGCTTGACCCACGAGGGGCCTGATTGCTCATTGAGAGGAAAAATAGGAAGGGCTGCCCATTTTAATCACGGAAAGCGTGGGGGGCTTAAAAAATCTTTTGATCAAAATAGTAACCGAAGTCCAAAGTTTTTCAGTATCACATTTTCCACGCAATAAAGAAAGTCTATGGGGGCCGGGGGCTGCCCCCCGCCCCTTATTTTAACGTAGTTGCGAGCGAAAACCCCCAATTACGCTTGAAAACCGTGTGAACCGGGGCCTTTGAATCGTGGGGACCTTCTGTTTTGTTGTGGGAGGGGCAAAGACAGAGCGCATTGTTGTTTCCTGCGCCACCCATAAACATCCCCCCCCGGGGCCCCCTGCAAAACTTCTGGCCTTACCACAAAGTTTTAGGGGACTTGGCAATAAGCGCATATGCTTGTTGTCCTGAGACATCAAAAAGCTAAAAAACGCAGTCCATGGGGTAACCCAGGAACCGGGCTGTCCCCGAAGGGGATGGATGGATGAAGGAAAGGATGGATGAATGAGGGTGGGAAATTTAAACCGGGGCTGCCTGAAGGGGATGGATGATGGAAAAAAAGGAGGAGGAATAATGGGAAGAATCGGACTGCCTAAGGGAAATGGAGGGAAAGGGAAAGGGTGGGTGGGGAAAGAGTGGGAAAAATCCGGGGCTGCCTAAGGGTGATGGGTGGAAAGGGGGATGGAATATGGGTGGAAGAACTGGGACTGTCCGAAGACCGACTTTTAAGGCAATGGATAGCATACCTTTCCCAAACCCCCGGGTCCTTCAGAATATCCCAAATCCTTTAATATAGATAGACTGTATTTGGTGTTAGTTTTGTAGATTTGTATTTATTATAATGTGCGATATAGATTAAAACGTGTTCTGTATGTGGTGATATTAAAAATAAATAATATATAATGCAGTAAGTTACTTAAAAGGTTTTTATGTGCAAAATTGTATTTTTTATACACAAAAAAAAATAATATATATATATTATATATATAAATTATAATAATATTTTATATAAAATCTGAAAAAAAAAACACATTAAACCAGGAAAACATTTTATGACATAAACACATTTCCCCTATACACACTACGATTATACAGAACACCATTTTCATTATATCTACCCCCAAAAAAAAAAAATACCATCTAATAACTATACACACAAACGGGGTTTTCCACAAAAATACGGGGCCCCCTACAACTAAACCCTCCCCCCACACCCCCCCCCCGTTAACCACATAGCTCCCCCCAACAACCCCCCCACCACCATTGCCAACCAACCCCCAGAAAAAGAAATAAATTCCCCTTGTCTTGGTTTATTCTTGTTAAATTTTTTCAACGTACATTTACATTTTGGTGGGTCATATTTTTCAAGGTAGAAAATCCTTTGCATGAAAAAACTTTGTCCCACTATTATGACCCAAACCATAAACCCATCCAACATAACCCCAACAATATACAAAGACCGAAAAATACCGCCACGTCACTACATATGTACAAATTATAATTTAAAGACCAAAAACCCCATACAAAACCGAAATAATTAACCGCAATAACAAACACCAAAAATTCCCACAACATCACCACAAACTCCAAAGATGCAGAAAAATACCACTATACGGTTCTGAATAAAACCCCTTTAAAAATAACACCAAATACCCCCATACATGACCATATGGGGAAAATAAAAACGGGCAGGCAAGATTTTCTTTTTTCCCATCCCAACCAATCAACCACAGCAACCAATCAACCCCACAGAAACCCAAATCGAGCCCACAGCAACCAATCAGAGCCCCGAAACCCAACAAGTTCCCCTTCATTTTTTCAGAGCACTATAAAAGGGACTCTGATTGGGTTGCATGTTCAACAAAGAAAGTTTTATAGCTGGGCTTTTTCAACAGGGGCCCCATATGGCACACACGTAGTTACATTTATGACCACAGGTGACTTTCCTTTATGAGTGTTCATTTTCTCTTTCTTCTCCATCCGTCCGACACCATGGGGGACTTCTTCTGAACACCACTCCCCTGCAGAATTCAAAACACAAACACCGAGACTCACAATCCACCGTACACATCCCCCCTATGCAAACTCCCTTTTATAGTTCCCCAAAAATAATAATTCCCCCTTTTGGTGCCCGGTACTTTTTTAGGGGACCCCCCCCCATGGGTAATAGATTGGGCCCCGTATGGGGACCAGGGAGGAAACTTAAATGGCCCCCACTAGCCACCTTTCACCCCCCCAAAGTTCCCCTCGTGTGGGTTTTTGAGGGGCCCCCCCCAAAAATCTCCAGCCCTTAGGGGGGTCAACAACACCGGGGGCCTTAAGGACCCCCAAACAAATTTCAGGGGGCCTTAATGGAAAGCCCACAAAAATTCGGGGCCCTTTGAATGACCCCCAACATTCAGGGGCCTTGAATGGAGCCCCACAACATTCAGGGGCCTTGAATGGAGCCCCACAACATTCAAGGGTCTTGAATGGGGTCCCACAACATTCAGAGGCCTTGAATGGAGCCGCACAACATTCAAGGGTCTTAAATTGGGTCCCACAACATTCAAGGGTCTTATGGGGGCTCCTCAACATTTAGGGGCCTTATGAGACCCCACAACATTTAGGGGCCTTATGGGGGGCCCCACAAAATGTAGGCGCCTTATGGGGGCCCCACAATATTTAGGGGCCTTATGGGGGCCCCACCACATTTAGGGGCCTTATGGGGGCCCCACCACATTTAGGGGCCTTATAGCCCCCACCAATTTGGGCCTTAGGGGGCCCACAGCATTTGGGGGGTTGAATTGGGCCCCCCAAAAAACGGGGCCTATGGGGGGGCCCCAACATTTAGGGACCTTGAAGGGGCCCCCCCCAAATTAAAAAGGGGCCCTTTAAGGGGGGCCCCACAACATTTGGGGGCCTTGAATGGGGACCCAACAACATCCAGGGGCTTTATGTGGCCCCCATATTTAGGGGCCTTTCATGGGGATACCACAATACACCGGGGCCTTAAATGGGGCCCCCCAAAAAAATAGGGGGCCCTTAAAAACCCCCCCCATTAGAGGCCTTAATGGGGGCCCCCAAATATAAGGGGCCCCTTTAATGGGCCCCCCCCAAAAATAAGGGGGCCCTTTTATGGGGCCCCCACATTTTGGGCTTAATGGGGGGGCCCCACAATAACAGGGGGCCCTTTAAAGGGGCCCCAAAAACACACAGGGGCCTTTGGGGACCCCCACATTTAAGGCCCTTTAAAAGGGCCCCCAAATATACCCGGGCCTTGAATGGGCCCCGAAAACATCAGGGGGCCCTTTTGAGGCCCCACATTTGGGGGCCCCTTTAAAGGGGCTCCCCCCAAAAATTCATGGGCTTTAATGGGGCCCCCCAAAAATACAGGGGGCCCTTTAATTGGGCCCCCAATTTTGGGGGCCCTTTTTGGGCCCCACAAATATCAGTGGCCCCTTTAAGGGGGCCCCCCCAACATACAAGGGACATATGGGGGGCCCCCAAAGGACGTGAAAGGGCCCGGCTTGCTTGGGGGGGAGGCCCGACGCAAAAAATGGGGGGGGCCCCCACGCGAGTTGTGCGCGCCTATTTTAACAAAGTGAGTGAAACTTACTCCTTCTTCAGCGCGCAGCGGCTGGTGACTGAGCAGCCGGTCGGTGGCGCCTCCTCCTTCCTCTGGCCGCGGGCGGGATGCGCGATCATTTGAATCAGTGAGGCCCGCCAACGGGGCGGGACTCACTGAATTAATTTGTCAATGCCCCGCCCACGGCCAGAGGAAGGAGGAAGCGCCACCGACCGGCTGCTCAGTCACCAGCCGCTGCGCGCTGAAGAAGGAGTAAGTTTCACTCACTTTGATGTATCAATATGGCGCGCAGCAGACTCGCAGTGCGGGCCCCTCCCCATTATTAGCGTCGGGCCCCTCCCACACCAGCAACGCCGGGCCTCTCCCCAAATACGTAACGGCGCAGTCAGTGGACACATCAAGGTACAGAGAACAGGCCGTCGGCCTGTTCTCTCTACCATTACCACAAAGCAAGGGGGCGTTACCTGGCGGCGGCGGCGGGCCCCCCCTTGCTTCGTGGTCTGGCCGGGCCCCTTACGGCAGTACTGGTTGTACTGCCCTAATGGCGGCCCTGCACACATATAAGTCTGTCTATATATAAACACTTAACTACACACTTGTAAACCTTTACACTGTATGCATTTATTTTTTCTCTCTGTGCACTACACATTTATACCTGTTCAAGCAGCAGACCCCTTCAGTGACAGCTGTGTGTGTGTGGAGGGGGTTACAGGGGTCTGGTCAGGTGTGTGTTGTCACTGAATTGAGATGGGGGGAGGGAGGTCCTGCAGACCAGCTCTGTACACAGCCAGTTTTGTATCTCCCCTGCTCAGGGAAAGCTGCTGTGTCTCTGATCACTCTGCGTGTTTACATAAGAGTGAGCAGAGGAAGCCTCAGCTGATAAGAGTCGCCCCTGCTCCCGTGTATCTGCCTCTCTGCTGCAGGTTACAATGTAGTTCAGAGCAGGACGCTGGAGACTGAACTAGTGAGGCTCCTCCTGATCAGCAGCAGTTCAGCCCCAGCCGTCCCGCACTGTAGCTCAGTGACTCACACACATCTAGCTCTATCTCACAGGTTTCTCCCTGTCCCCGGCAGTCTGTGCCGCTGGGGATTATGGGAGTGTGACGTCACACGAGCAGGGCATGCTGGGAGCTTCCTGGAGAGCTCCCTGGCGGCGACTTCAGCCTGAAGTCGGGAGGCTCGAGCCACACATGGTGGCAATACACTGGGAAATGGTCACTTTTTTAAATGACTTCTAATGAAATACTTTATTGATTTTCAAACAGCTTCTAGTGTATTAATTAAAAAAAAAGTGATAGGTACTCTTTAAGCCGAACGCCTGAAAAGTAGTTAATGACCAGAACATTTTTTTAGTTTGGGCCTCCTTGCGTTTAAACAGTTGTAACGTTTTTATTTTTTCAATGACGCAGCTGTATGAGGCCTTGTTTTATTCGAGACAAGTTGTACTTTTTGGGGGAATAGTTTAAGTACACTTATAAATAATTGCAGTATTTTTATTTAATTTTTTTTTAAATGTTTTTGTTTTTTTAATTTTTTTTTTACACCATTCACATTTCACACTTAATAACTTGTTAGATTAATTCTACAGGTTATTATGATCGTGTGGATACCAAATATGTGTAGGTTTTTTTGTGTGTGTAATTTATGTACAATTATTTTTTATTAAATATTTATTTTTATTTTATTATTTATTTTTTATTTTTTCTTTACACTTTTTATGGGTTTTTTGTACTTTTTTTTTTACTCCCATGAAGGGAGAACTGTTTAACATTTTTTTTTTTTTTTTTTACACTTAGTAATGTATTAACATATTTATATATGCTAATACATGCTAATCTGTGTCAGTTTGACACAGGCAGTGATTAGGACAGCACACAGTGCGTCCTAATCACTGGCTTCATACACAGACAGCTCTGGGGCCACGCTAGGTCCCCAGAGCTGACTGTGCAGCCGGGCCCTGAGCTCTGTCGGGTCACTGGGTGTTCCGATCACCCGACAGAGCAGGGGAACCCTTTGATTGCGCTGTGGTAACGCACCGCCGCAATCAAAGGGTTAAAGCATCGGGTTGCGGAGGTTTCCTCCGCTGCCCGATGCCTGCAGGACATGCTCTGGGATCGGGGCTGTGTAGTACAGCCCCAATCCCAGCACAATTGCCGCGCCGGGCGCCACAAACTCTGATGTCTGCAGCGACTTCTAAAGACGTCGCTGCAGACGAACGACCTGAAATGCCCACCGTCAAAAGACGGTGGGCGGTCGTTAAGGAGTTAAAATCCATTCCTTTTGAAATAATAGTGTGTAATTGGATTAAAAACTGGTTATCGGATCGTATTCAGAGAGTGGTGATAAATGACTCCTACTCTGAATGGTCCCCGGTTATGAGTGGTTTGCCCCAAAGCTCAGTACTGGGTCTTTTTGTATTCATTAATTATATAGTTTAAATGGATTTATAGCACTGTTTCTGTTTTTGCAGATGACACCAAGCTATGTATTGTAATGCAATCTATGGAAGATGTTGAAGATGTTTCTAAAGTGCAAGCAGACCTGGACACACTGAGTGTTTGGGCATCCAACTTGGCAAATGAGGTTCAATGTGGATAAATGTAAAGCTCTGCTTCTTGGTACTAATAATCTGCAGGCATCATATGTCCCATGGGAAAAAAAACTGGGAGAATCGCTAATCGAGAAAGATCTGGGCGTTCTTGTGGATCATAGACTACAGAACATTATGCAATGTCAATCAGCTACCTCTAAGACCAGCAAGATATTGGCGTGTATTAACCCCTTACCGACCTATGACATATGAGTACGTCATAGCGCCGGCAAGTGGCTTTGAAACGGGATCGCGGCACGATCCCGTTTCACAGCCGCCGGGTGTTAGCGACTAATTGCAGCTAACACCCGGCGGTTTCAGTGCGGGGGAAGCGGCGTCGCCCGCCTGCGCTGTTTAACCCCTTAGATGTCGCGGCAAAGATGGCCGAAGCGTCTAAATGAATTAAAAACAGTGCCGCGCACCGTTCTTCAGCCTGATCGGGACAACAGCGATGAGATCGCTAAATCCCGCTGGGCTAACATGGTAGCGGGAAGCCCTGTGAAGGCTCTGATCGCTGCCATGTTCCCGTTTGCCCCACTTCCGGCCATAGACAGGAAGTGGGGAAACCGCCATCTTTGTACAGTCTAATGCATTGTCTATGCAATGCATTAGACTGTATTAATGATCGCGCCCCCTAGTGGTCAAGCACCATAGGGGGACTCAATGTTAAAGTAAAAAAAAATAAATAAAGTTTTAAAATACAAAAAAAAGTAAGTATTAAAAGTTCAAATCGCCCACCTTTCCCCATTTTACAAATTAAAACAATAAAATAATAAAAAATTTACACATATTTGGTATCGCCGCATTATCCTGTATGCTGAACACCGTAGAAGGAAAAAAATTCCACACGGCAAAATTGCGATTTTTGGTCAATTTACGTCGCAGAAAAATTGGAATAAAAGTTATCAACAAAGTCGCACGTGTTCCTAACTGCTAGCAATAAAAAGTGGACTTCAGCCCGCAAAGAATGCACCCTCACTGACGTCCATAGGTGTTAGTACAAAAAAGTTATTGGTCGCTCAAAATGGCGCCACGGCGCAAATTTCAAAAATAGAAAATATTTGGAATTTTTTTACAGTACCAAAACATAATGGAAACAGTACATGCTTGGTATTGCCAGCTGTGTATCAACCTGTAGAATACAGATAATACATAATTTTTACCGAAGAATAAATTCCATTAAAAAAAAACTCCCGCAAACATGGCGCCAGCATGTTTTTTTTTTCACATTTTGCCCCACTTAGAATTTTTTTGTGGTTTCCCAGTATATTCTATAGTAATATGAATAACACCATTAGAAATTACATCTTGTGCCGCAAAATAAAAGCCCTCATATGTCTATGTAGGTGGAAAAATAAAAAAGTTATGGCTTTCAGAAGGCAAGGAGGAAAAAAAATTAGAGCCATATTATTATGACCGTCCATCAGGAAGGGGTTAAAAGATGCATGGACTCGTGGGACAAAGATGTAATATTACCGCTGTATAAAGCATTGGTGCAGCCTCACTTGGAAAATGCTCTTCAGTTCTGGGCTCCAGTTTATAGATAGATCTGTAGATCTATGGAATAGCTGCCCGAGGAGCTGGTCAGCAGGAACAGTTGTGAGTTTCAAGAAAGACTTAGATATCGACCTGAAACTAAAAAATATTAATACATATGTAGCCAAATAAAATTCTAGATCCAGTCTGATGGCAACTCTGGGATTAGGAATGAAATCTTCTTTAGGGCAGATTGGTTCTTGCCTTATAAGTTTCACCCACGTTTTCCACACACTTGGTTGAACTTGATGGTCATATGTCTTTTTTTCAACCATACTAACAGCTGTATTACAATTATTTACCTCTTTTCCAACATGTGATTTACATTTATGTCACAATGTTGGGTGGAGTGTATGGAACAGGCTCAGGAGCTGATCTTTCTCCATACTTGAGCTTAGTCCTTACAGTCCCATCCATGATTGCAGATTTGATTGCGGTTGTTTATCCTGATGCTACAAACAGGACAACTACGGCATCTAAGCTGTTAGATAGGGAAGACGCCCCAATACCTGTCCATCTTGTTGTGAGCATGAGGATAAAATAGAGTTAACATCATTTATACCACATGGTAAATTCCATAAAAATGGAACCCAGAAAACAATGTCACATTTGCAATTGCACTCAAGAATGCACACAAAGAATTTATTTTCTTCTATAGTGTTTACCACATGGCATAAATTATGTTATATTTTAACAGATTGGACATTTATGGACATGGTGATACCAACTGGGTGTAACATTTTTACTTTTTTGTGCTAAAGAGCAAAAGTGGGGTGTTTTAACCTTTAACTCCTTACCGCCGGAGACTGTTTTGGGCTTCATGACAAAGCCCTGGTTTTAAAATCTGACGTGTCACTTTATGTGAGAATAATTTGACACTTTTACCTATCCAAGTGATTCAAAGCCTATTTTCTCGTGACACATTGTGCTTTAAGTTAGTAAGAAATTTTGGTCCAAAAAATCCTTGTTTATTTGTGAAAAATATCAAAATGTCATGAGAATTTGGAAAATTAGCAATTTTCAAAGTTCAAAAATTTCTGCGTGTAAGGTAGATAGTTATTCCACTCAAAATAGTTTATGGCTAGCATCTACCATATGTCTACTGTAGGTTGGCATAATTTTTTTAAATGGTTATTTTTTTTACCACATTAGGGGGCTTAGAAATTTAGTAGCAATTTTTCACATTTTCAAGAAGATTTGCAAAATAGATTTTAAGGGACCAGTCCAGTTCTGACATGGCTTTGAGGGGTCTTTATGTTAAATACCCCCATAAAAAAATTAGAAACAGGAAAAACCCCCAAATGTGGATCAACAGGGATGAAAAGAGGCAATAAAAAACAAAAAGAAAGCGTTTCACCTACTAAAACAGGAGGGCAGTGAAGAGGCACTAAGAAAAAAATAAAGTGTGTAAAATAAAGATAAAGGAAGCAAAGCTGGAGACAGAAAACATATTGCTATAGAAAGTAAAACAAACCCCAAAATATTTTTTAACTATATAAATAGTAAAAAAATTAAAACGGAAAATGTTGGCCCTTTGAAAAAATACTGAGGGAGAGACAGTAGGGGCGATGAGAAAAAAGCAAAACGTATTAAAATCTTTTTTCTCTTCTTTTTTTACCGATGAGGATGACCTTCCTGTTAACAGAGAGATGTGGTAAACTCAACTTAAAGTTTCTTGTCTAACCAGGAAGAAGTGCAGCTCTTTCTTAGGAGATTAAAATAGACAAATCCCCAGGTCCAGATGGCATACACCCAACGTGTCTAAGAGAGTTAAGTGATGTCATAGATAGGCCCCCATTTTAATATTCATGGACTGTCTAATAACGGGGTATGTCCCCAAAGGATTGGCGCATAGCAATGTGGGTGCCAATATTCAAAAAGGGGTCAAAAAAGGGGATCCAGGAAACTATAGGCCGTAAACTTAACCTCTGTTGTAGGTAAATGTTTTTTAAGGTTTTTCTCCCAAAATGCTATCCGGAGTATCCCCACTGAAATAAATGTATACGCCGTTCCCCAGCACGGGTTTCATGAAGGAAACGGTCTGTCAGGCTAATCTCATCAGCTTTATGAGGAAGTAGCTGAATGGATCGGGGGTGAGGCACTGGATGTATATATTCTAGATTTTCTAAAGCATTGATTCGGTGGGCCCAATAAAAAAGGGTTTGGTAAATAAAAATGAGAATGCTTGGGCTGGGGGAAAAAGTGTGCAAGTGGGTAAAGTAACTGGCTCACTGATAGAAACAAAGGGTAGTAAATTAACGGTTTGCCCTACTCAGATGGATCTGTACTTGTAAAGGTTTCAAAGGGTCAGATTGGGGCCCTATCCCCTTTAACATTTCATTAATGATCTTACACAGGAATACACAGTAATATGATCTTTGCAGACGATCTAAGTCTGTAAGTAATCAACACAATAGAGATAATATGTTATTACAAAGGTCGGATAAGTTAGGCTGGCCCGTTCGGATTAGCTATTGCCCTTGAAAATGTATACTTGTTCTAACTGTAATGCGCCCAGAAATGCCGTAGCGAAGCTATGCACATGTAGCCCCATTCATACATGTCTCCCGATATGTCAGGAATGGCAGGTAGTAAAGCGTCTAAGCAGTTCTGTTTTTTCTGTAGACACTGTTACAGCATGTGAACTGAAGTTTTGATTTACTATCAGTACAGAACACACTTTCAGCAAGAAACAATTGCTTCGCGCCTAAGTACCAGTGTAGACGGAATGGAGCGGTTGCTTGATACCTGTGTTGGACTGAAACTTTTAAAGGTTGACTTGAGAAACAATAAAGGTAACTTAATTTCAGTATTCAAAAGTTCTCAACTTAAACCTAAAAATTAGGGTAAATTTAATATAAAAACATGTAAAGTTGTCCTTATTGGAAACAGTTGATTTCATATTTACACATGATACTGGGGACTTATTTTGTTTGTTTAGATTACTTTCCTTGCATGGGCAACATGTCAGAAAAGAGGTGACACTACGCCAGTTTTAAGGCACATTAAATGAGTGTATAGTGCACCTGAATGAATGAACCTGTCAAAAATCTGGCATCTGATATACCTTGCATAAGTATAATTGATGTGCCTAATCTAGTCACATAGCATAATATAGGCGCGTAGCATGTCATTGCTAGCATATTTTTGATGTACCTACTTTAGGCGCATTCAAATGCGTCATGTCTGGCATATAATACACCTAATTTCGGTGTACCACAGTTCATTTATATATAGGGCGGCAACAGTTTTTTTTGGCACAAACTACACCAAAAAATGGTGCAGCCCTAATGGGGCATGTCACCCTATGTCTTATGTATTAAATGTTACATGTTTAATCCAAATCTGCCTTATGTTTTCCTGGGACATTTGGGAAGTAGGTATTTCATTGTGCCCAATTTAATTAGATAAACCAGGTGCGCCAAATAGCAAAAACATTCAAGCAAGTAAAGGTGGGCGACTGACAGAAAGGAATAGCCAAACTGGATGTGAAACACACCCGAGACTGAATACACCTAGTATGGACAAAAGAAAATATACGCATCAGACATCTTTTTCATAATCCATGTTTTAGTAGCAGACTCATGTAATCAGGGAACTCAGCTACTTCAACTGTATGAAGCAGTGGAATTTTAAGCCTTTTATTCATCTCTCACATTCATGTATGGTAAGCTTAGGTTGAAGAATTTCATTTGGGGCTAGGACAAATTTAGGTTGCCACCAGTTTGTCAAAAAAGAAAGAACACACAGGCATGCAAGAAGGAGCAGGGAATTAGATCCCATTGCCAACATCAAAATTTCAGGAAAAGGGGAACTACAAAAAGATGGGATGCTAGAGCACTATCCATCTTGGACATACACAGATCCCTCAACCTTTTTGTGCAATGCGGGTGTGACTAGACTAAGCTACTCCACAGCTTAATATCACATAACCCTTTACTCAGACTACAAAATGAGTGCCGCAGGTACCCCCAAATAGCCTACACACCAATCAAAAATAAGTGGTAAGACTCAACACTATAGGAACGATGCACAAGCAACCATTTATACCCTACAGACATGTTCAGGTTATTTAAGGACACAGGACAAAGCTATTAAAGCTTTAAGATTTCATATATATGTACAATTCTCCATTTCAAAAGTAAAGAACAAAACATAACACAACATACAAACTTTCAAAAACAGTACAGAAATAAAAGGGATAATATAAATAATTCCATATTGTGTCATAACTTCAACTAGTCGTAAATAAGGACTGTTAAATTCTGGATCAAAAATTTACTAACCAAGGCATACTGTCACGAACGGCACTGCAGCCCGCAGGTCGGGCTGCAGGCGCACTCGTGCCCCTGTGGGCCCCCCCTACACTGGGAGCGAGTGGCACGGTCTGCATATCGGGCCGCGGGCGCACTCGTTCCTCAGGGCGCATCAACTTACCCAGCCACGCTCCTGCTGCCGCACCACCTCCTGCCAGCCGGTGCACACGTTCCTGCTTCTTTAGGTGTCGGCTCGCTCAGATTTGAAGGGCCAGTGCGCCGGTAAATGGTTGATTGCAGGCTGCTGACCCTATATAGCGGCTCCACCTCCAGCATGCCTCTGCCGGATCTTTAGTGCTCTATGTCTAATGAGAAAGTGTTCCAGAAGCCTCATATGTGCTTCCAGTGTACCGGACCCGCCGCTCTCATTTACCGACCACAAACCATTGCAGTCTGTCCTGACCTTACTGCCTGTCTCCGACTACGAGTTTGCCCAATGACTTTGTACCTCATTACACCTCGGCTGCCTCCGCAAGCAAGTTGCATCAAGGGTAGCGACCTGGTGGAATCTTGCTGCAGCAAGCCCATCCTGCCGTGTGGTGGGCTCTGGTGAGTACCGGGACCCACTTAGACTCCGACCACTGTGTGGTCTGCACCACCGCTTGCGGTGGTCGAGGGGATCCACTCCATCTGCCATTACAGTAAGATCTGGCCATGGATCCCGACAAAGTGCCGTTGCCCATAGAGGCAGATCTTATGATTGTTGCCCAGAAATCACAGCAACTGCCGCTACTGGCGCAATAACTGAACATTTTGACCGACATGATGCAGCAGCTCTTCGCCTTCCAGCAGCAGTCTATGCCGCCGCCCGCTGTCCCTCCTATGCTAGCTGTCCCATTGGCGCCTGTGGGTCCCAAGCTCCGGTTGTCGCTTTCATCCACATTTGACGGAGACCCATAGCTCTGCAGGGGATTTATTACCCAGTGTATTATGCATGTGGAGCCGAACGGTCAAAGGTGGCATTCATGATCAGTCTGCTCTCTGGGAAGGCCCTGGCCTGGGCCACACCTCTCTGGGACAGGAGTGACCCAGTGACAGCTGATCTGCAGGCTTTCCTCAAGGAATTCCGCAGTGTGTTTGAGGAACCTGCTCGTGCATCATCTGCTGAAACCGCACTCCTGAACCTGTGTGCACCAAGAGGTTTCCTTGGTGGGAGACTATGCAGTTCAGTTTCGCAGCCTGGACTTGGAATTGACCTGGAAAGATGCCACCCTATGCGCTACCTTCAAAAAGGGCCTCTCCAGTAGGGTAAAGGACACGGTGGCTGCAAGGGATCTCCCGACTTCTCTGAGTGAGCTGATTCATTTGGCCACCCGTATCGACGTGCGCTCTGCAGAGAGACAAGAGGAGCTCCATCAGGAACATGACTCAGTTCAGCATCAACGGATCCCTCGCTTGGCTCCTGTGTTCCAGAAACCTCCTCTGCCACTTCCACAGTCTTTCGGCGAGGAACTCATGCAAGTCGACAGAGCCCACTTTTCTGAGCAAGAGCGGTCCCGTGTGGAGAATCTGTGTTTGTACTGCGCCAGTCCTGAGCATTTCTGTATGGACTATCCGCAATGTCCACAACGGCCTGGAAACGGCCACACCTAGGTTACGTGGGAGAGGCTTCCCTAGGGCAAGTTCCTCCTCTACAGGTCTTGACCAATGCTGGACTCTCCTTCTAGCCCCAGCTTTCTTGGACTCGGGATCAGCTGGGAACTTCATCCACTCCTCTCTGGTGTCTCAGTATCGTCTCCCGTGGTCCGCCTGGAGAAGCCGCTGGTGATCTCTTCGATCAGCGGGGAAATCCTGAGTGATTCCTTCCAGTATGCTACCGAGCTGGTGTCTCTTTAGGTTGGGGCCTTGCACAAGGAGAAGATCGCATTCTAAGTGCTGCCTCTGTCTTCCTCTGCGATCCTTTTGGGGCTCCCATGGCTGCAACGCCATACCGCTACGCTCGACTGGAAGACTGGAGAAGTTACTCACTGGGGACCAGATTGCCTGAATCGTTGTCTGGTGGCACCTCACCTGGTGCATCCCACCTCTCCACAGGAGACCCACAATCCATTGCCCGGTCTACCCACAGCATTCCAGGACTTCGCTGATGTCTTTTCAGAAAAGCAAGCGGAGACCCTTCCTCCTCACTGCCCCTACGACTGTCCGATAGACCTGCTGTCTGGTACAAGTCCTCCCAGGGCAGAGTCTACCCCCTGTCTGTGCCTGAGACCCAAGCTATGTCGTCCTACATTAAATAGGATCTTCAGAAGGGGCTCATCCGCAAGTCCTCCTCTCTGGCTGGTGCTGGATTCTTCTTTGTGGAGAAGAAGGATGGCTCCCTGTGACCCTGCATCGATTATAGGGGACTCGATAGTGAATTACAGTGAAGAACCGATATCCTTTGCCTCTGATCACGGAGCTTTACGACCGGCTTTGCGGTGCAAAAATCTTCTCCAAGCTGGATCTGTGGAGAGCCTACAATCTCATTCGTATCTGTGAGGGGGATGAATGGAAGATGGCCTTTAATACATGGGACGGGCACTTCGAGTACCTGGTTATGCCCTTCAGACTGTGTAATTCTCCTGCAGTTTTCCAGGAATTTGTGAATGACATATTCAGGGACCTCCTTTATACCTGTGTCGTGGTTTACCTGAATGACATCCTGGGGTTCTCTGCCGATCTGGGGTCTCTTTGTGTCCATGTGTGCCAGGTACTGAGACGTCTATGAGTTAACCACCTCTATGCCAAATTAGAGAAGTGCCTCTTTTCTCACCAATATCATTGGGGGACACGGCACTTTGAGTATAGGACCTTGCCGTAGGAGGCGGACACTAGGTGGACCAAATGTGTTAGGCCTGCCCCGATGGCCTATATCCCTCCTGCTGATTCCAGGCTGATCAGTTTTCAGCCTAGTGTCTGTAGGAGGCAGACGCGTCTCTGCAGCTGTGCAGAGTTTATTTTTCTTTTTTTTGCAGGAGGTGATTGACCAGCTGGCTCTCACCTGTTAGAAGGTGATTGAGCACTCGGCTCTCACCTGTTGGAAGGTGATCGAGCACCCGGCTCTCACCTTGCGGAAAGGTGATCAAGCCTCTGGCTCTCACCTATCAGGGGGGCCATCAACGCGTAGTTGTACCGTGATATTGTATCCCCTGAGGGCGTCAGGAACCCTGTCAGTTCTTTAGCTGGCGGGTCTTCCTTTCTCGCTGCTCACCCATTCCCACCTGCCACCTCCGCTGCCTTTTTATGAATGCCGGTAGCCTCACCGCTGGGTGCATGGTACCGAAGGGGTGAAGCTGGACGCCCGAAGACATCGGATAGGTGAGTACCCCAACTTCCTCCGTTTGGGTGTGGTCTGTTTTTTTTTCCATGCTCTTCTCTTAGGATGGGCGGGCCGCAGAAATTCCATTTTCCTGTGGCCCCCCAGCGGTGTTTTGCAGCAGGGTGGCGCAGCACCTGCGCGCTGGCACAGGGCAATTCTAGGACGCCGAAACTTCGACGGGGGCCTTGGCTCCCGCTGTCAGCCACGGCCGCCCCCTGGTGGGGTGCAAGGCCCGGCCTGGTCTGTCTGATGCGCCGAGCGCGGACTTGTTGGGGCCGCATGGGACGTTTCTCATGGGCCCGCTCCACCATTCCTTCCCCCCTATCCACTTCCTCCCTGTGAAGATGTAAAATGTTTTTGCTGTGCATTTAAGTGTTGCTATATTTGTAACCTTGGTTGTGGTGCATGAATTCCCCTGGTCTGGCAAACCACCTGTGTGAATGCTGATTTTTCCTTGCTTTTCTCATTAGGCTGGCCACCTAATGCTCTATTTTCCTTTCTTTTTGGGTTTTGCCAGCAGGGAACAATGCACCAGAACTAAGGAAAATGATTCACAATATTGTACAAATTATCTGTTAAAACTAAGTGATTTTGTGTTATATCTTTTACTTACCTGTTTATGTGCACTGCTGCGGGGTGTGTCTGCTCTGACCATATAAGAACAGGCCGCAGAATCTGTGGTGTTTTAAAAGGGAAAACTGCAAATGATTGTGGAGTTCCCACTTGTATAAAAGGACTCAAAGGACACATGGTTGGGATGAATGTGGAAAGCTTGGCTGTTAACACCATAAAAACTCTGTAGGAAGACAACGCCTGAAGTGCAAGAATACTGTTGAAACAGAGTGGGACTGTTTTTTCACCCAAAAGTGTTTTTTTATCTTTGTTTTTTTGCTGTTGAAAATAAACTCCTTTGGATTATTTTTGAACAAAGGCCTGTTCATCCTTTTGAAAAATCCCATTCTTCACATATGGTGTCAGGAGCGGGATAATTTTTTTTGAGTATTGTTCCAAGTAACCCATATTTAAAGGAGTTTGTATAAAACCCGTTCCTTGGGTAGTAAAACCAAAGTGAGCGCAACTGCAAAAAGAGCTGCTGCAAGACACCTCAAACAGATGGAAAGCCGAGGAGCCATTCCTAAAAGCCAAACGGAGGCACATCATAAATATAGAAGCAGAGGAGCTAGGTGCTGCTGCTCCAGCAGGGACAAGTGCTTCTGAATCTCCTGAAAAGACTTTACCCGTGGGTGTTGCTGACCTGATGAAATGGCTAGCTGTGCAGCAAACTGAGGCAGATAAAAGACACCAGGAAGAAGTCAGGAGATACCATGAACAAATGCAACGTCAGGATGAATGCTGGAGGGAACTGTTCCACACACTAAAACGGGAACAGCAAACGGTTCCACCTTCTCATCCTCCTCCTGTGACTGTCTCTACTTGGAAAGATCTTCATATAACAAAGCTTTCTCCACAAGATGATATTGAGGCATATTTAACTTCATTTGAAAGAGTTGCAACTACCTGTCAGTGGCCTAAAGACCAATGGGTGGTTAGACTGGCACCGCATCTTACTGGACAAGCCCAGCTGGCATATAGCCACATGAATATGCAGGATGCAAAGGACTATGACTTGGTTAAAGATGGCAATTTTAAGGCGATTGACATCAGTGAAGAAACCCTTTATAGACACAGGTTTAGAGAACTCAAGTATTTGCCACCCCTGATAGTCCAAGAGAGGTGTTCACCCGCCTACAGATTTGTATGTGAAATCGATGAAACCAGATACCAAGGGGACTGAACAGATCAGTAAACGTGATTATACTTAAAAGGGTTTCTACAAATCTTTTTCCAACTGATGTCCATGCGTGGGTTAAAAAACACAGACCCAAAAATGCTGATCAAGCTATTTCCTTGGCAGATGACTTTATCCTTGCAAAGAAGGATTTAAGCAAATCTGCATTTGGACCATCCAGACCGCCCAGAACGATCTCTTGAGGGAGAGGTCAAGAAGGAAGGACTCCATTTAAAACTACTACTGGTGACAAAATGTGCTATATTTGTCAAGAGAAAGGACATGTAGCTAAGTTTTGCCCAAGAAGAAGTACTAAAGGCCCCCCATCTGCATCATTCTTGGCATGTAGTGACTTTGTCCGGCTTGTTCAAATTAATGGGCATACTGTGGATGCTTTGCTTGATTCTGGCAGTTAACTAAGTCTTGTTCAGGAGGATTTGATAACCAATAAGACAGAGTTTCCTAAAGTACCTATTGTGTTCATGGAGATACAAAAATTACTCCACATCACAAGTGAAACTGCAGGTGGAAGAGAAAATGCTTTACCATGCCAGCGGGTTGTGGTTCCTGAACTAAAATTTACCGGTGATACTTGGCCGAACTTCTCCTGGATTCAAGGACTTGCTAATGGAGGAAAGCCAGTTGTCGGCTGTAAACTTCAAGAGCTAAGCAAAGCCCAAGAAGAAATCTGAGACCCTGGAGGACATTTTCCCATTCCATGATGACATCATTGAGCCACCATCATCAAAACCTCCAAATGTTCCAGAACAGCAGGCTGTCTTCAGAAAAAAACTTCCAAAGGAAGGCAAGTATATTGATACAGGACTATGGGACACTGATATAGCACAGGACATTGATTTATATCCGTTGTATGAAAAAGGCTTAATTAACTGTAAGAGAACTGTTGAGAAAAGTGAAAAGGGAAAACCGGGCCAAACACCCTTTTTCCTAGTTGAGGATAGAATTTTTTTTATAGATGTGCAGTCATCCAAAGACAGGAGAGCGAGTACAACAATTGATTGTGCCAAAAAGATTCAGATCAGAAATATTGAAACTGGCACATGATGTTCCTATTGCTGGTCATATGGGTTATAAAAAGACATTAGCCAGGGTACTTTATAGGTTCTATTGGGCCTGGTGTTATGATGAGGTAACCACTTACTGTCGTAGTTGCCCAGAATGCCAGTATACTGCTTCCGCCCCTCCTAAAGCAGAACTGATACCATTGCCAGTGATAGATGAACCATTCCATACAGTTGGGATGAATATTAATTGGCCCAAATAGAGAAGAGTTCCAAAGGTAACAGATTTATTCTTACCATCGTAGACTACTGTGCTAAATACCCTGAAGCCATTCCTATGCGAACGGTTACTGCCAAAAGGGTGGCAGAGGAAATTTTGAATGTATTTAGCAGGGTTGGATTGCCTAAACATATCCTGACTGATCAAGGCAGTAATTTTACATCATCTTTTTTGTCGAGGTGTATCAACTTCTTGGTATTCAGCCCCTTAGAACCACTCCATATCATCCACAAACAGATGGTTTAGCTGAACGGTATAACCAAACCTTAAAAAATATGCTTAGGAAATTTGTACGCAGTGATCCTAAACAATGGGACAAATGGTTGCCTTTTCTATTGTTTGCCTATCGTGAGGTTCCCCAAGAATCTACAGGGTTTAGCCCATTTGAATTATTATACGGGAGAAGACCTAGAGGGCTTTTAGATGTTATTAGAGAAGTCTGGAAAGGTGAAATCGGTAATCAGAAAAATATGATGGAGTATGTGTTACAAATGAGAGAAAAACTGTCAAAATTGATTCAGGTAGCCCATGACAATGTCCACAAAGCTAAAGTTTACCAGAAGAAATGGTATGATCAACATGCTAGAAAAAAGCCATTAAAGTAGGGGATAAGGGTTCTTCTCTTACTTCCTAGCAGTGAAAATAAATTGCTAGACAAAATGCCCAAAGGGCCCCTATAAAGTTGTTTAGATAAACCGGTCCTGTAGATTTTTAAATTTAAAACCCCAGATAAAAAACAAAAAAGTAAGGTCTATCATGTAAATTTACTGAAACCAATTGTTTGAGTCAGAGGTTTAACCCAAAAGGTGGGACAGTTTTTTACAATTATACTGAGTCTTCACATGATATGTCTGAAGAGATTTATGATTTGTAAAAAATCATGCAGAGTGGTCAGTGTTAACCCTGAATCCAAAATTATCTAAGGAGCAACATTGGTGACCTGAGAATCTTATACAGTCGAGTTCACATGTTTTTGGTTAGGGAAAACCCGGTTTGTATCTTTAGTTTCTCATGAAATTAATACTGGAGATCATGCTCCAATTAGACAAAAACCTTATCAATACCAGAAAAATTAAAGTGTATTGCGAAAATGAAGTTAAAAAAATGCTTAAACTGGGAGTTTTGAGCCATCATGAAGTCCCTTGGTCTTCACCTGTTGTGATGGTCAGGAAAAAAGATTGGAAACATAAAGATTTTGCATAGATTTTCGTAAAAAATTAATGCCAATCTCTAGTTTTGGGCAGTTATCCAAAAGCCCCACATTGATGATATCATAGACAGTTTTTGGGGAAATGCAGCTTACATTTTCTAACCTAATTTTGTAGGGTTATTGGCAAATTCCTCTGATGAGAAATCAAAAGAAAAAACGGCTTTTGTGATGCCTAGTGGTCTGTACCAGTTTTAAAAACCCCCTGCCATTTGGTCTTCATGGTGCCCCAGCTACATTTCAGAGGGCCATGGACATACTCTTAAAAGACCATGTAGAATACAGTGCTGCTTATTTAGATGATGTTGTGATTTTTTAGCAAATCATGGGAAGATCATCTGCATCACTTGAAAAAGGTAATTTCTGAAATTGAGAAAGCCGGTTTCATAATTAATCCACGTAAATGTGCTTTGGGATTTCAGGAAACAAGTTACCTAGGATTTATCGTTGGTAATGGCAAAGTAAAGCCAGAAATTTCCAAGGTACAAGCCATTCAGTCTGCAGTGATTCCAACTACAAAGAAAGAAGTCCGAAACCTTTTAGGTCTTGTTGGGTACTCAGATGTTTTAAAATTCCAGATTTTTCTGCATAGTGCCTCCTTAACTGACTTAACTAAAAGAGCAGTAGAGAGGAAGTGGTGTGGACTAGAGAATGTGAACTAGCTTTCAAAAAAAATTAAGAAGATTTTGTGTGAAGAGCCAGGGTTTTACAGGCCCAGTTTTGGCAAACCATTTTCTGTACAGACTGATGCCTCAGAAGTTGGACTTGGCGCAGTCCTTAGTCAAGAGATTTAAAGGACAGGAAACCCCTATTCTTTATTTAAGTAGGGAACTTTTTCCGGGCAAAGGTATTCCACTATAGAGAAAGAAGGGCTAGCAATTAAGTGGGCTTTGGAGGCAAATTTAGATATTATTAACTGGGAAGAGGAGTTTACTTTAAATACCGATCCCCCATCCTCTACTTGGATTCATACCATTGAAAGATAAAAATGCTAGAATAACAAAGGGGGTATTTAGCATTACAGCCATTTAAGTTTCAGATACGTCATCGATCAGGGAAGAAGCACCAAAACGCAGACCATCATCTAGGTTGGGGATGAAGTTTAAAAATGTCTGAGGAAGGACAAGCTTCCTTCTAAGTGGGGAAGGGAAAGTGAAGATGTAAAATGTTTTTTGCTGTGCATTAAGTTGTTGCTATATTTGTAACCTTGGTTGTGGTGCATGAATTCCCCTGGTCTGGCAAACCACCTGTGTGAATGCTGATTTTTTTCCTTGCTTTTCTCATTAGGCTGGCCACCTAATGCTCTATTTTCCTTTCTTTTTGGGTTTTGCCAGCAGGGAACAATGCACCAGAACTAAGGAAATGTTCACAATATTGTACAAATTATCTGTTAAAACTATAGTGATTTTGTGTTATATCTTTTACTTACCTGTATTAGTGCAGCTGCTGCAGTACCGCAACTAGAGGGCTCATCCCTGATGGGGGGGGGTGGGGCATGGTAGGTCTCCCCAGGGCCTGCGGGTGTCACTCACCCGATCTTGCAGCGTTCCGGCCGCGCCGCGGGCCTTTTTATTGCAAGGGGTCGTGCGTTCCGTTCCTCCAGTTCATAGGCCTATTGAACCATGGGATTCAATGCTTGTTTGGGAAATCATGCAGTCCTCACCTTTCGGACCGCTACGGGAAATTTCCCTAAATTTACTTTCATGAAAGGTGGCCCTTTCCGGTGGCCATCCTTTACTCGCCAGGTCTGAACTGGCGGCTCTATCATGCAACCTCTGTTTGGGATCTGCATAAAGAAAAATTGTTCTGGTCTTGTTCCTTCAGGGGCTCCTTGGGGGTGGTTTTATAAAGAGGACAAGATCTCCCCTCTTTTTGCCCCTTGTCCTCAATTTTGGGAGGGCATCGTTACATGGGGTAGACTTTTTGGGCCATTGGGATCTACCTCTCTGCTGGGGATCCTTTACGCAGGAGCCATTTTGTCTTTCCCTGAGGGCCATCGGGGGCCTGGGGGCTTCTGGTCTACCATTCCACCCGGGTTTGGGGTCTGTAATTTCCCGCGGGTCAGGGCTCACCCCCACACAGCATTTGGGAGCCGCCTGGGCGGTTTTCGGCATCAAGCGTCAGCTTTGCGGGTTTGAAAGCTGTCCTGGCTTCGGCCCAACTTTTTTTCTAAGTTCTACCTAATCATCCCTTTGGCCTCGGCTGCTCAGGTTTTTGGCCCCGTGGGGACTTCAGGCAGCAGGTATGATGCTTGTCACGCGATGAAGTTTTTTAGTTGCCCACTTCTGGTACTGCTCTTGGACACCCTAAGGGCGTGTCCCCCAATGACTTTGGGCGAGAAATTGATTTTTGTACTTACCAAAATCCTTTTCTCATCTGATTCTTTGGGAGAACAGCTCCCCCCCTCTTTTTTGTCTCCAGGGAATTTTTTTTCTCTTTTTTTCCCCTCTGGGCCACCACTTTTGCCAACTGATCATCTCAGCAGGGGGGGATAAGGCCATCAGGGCGGGCCTAACACTTTGGTCCCCTAGGCCACCTCCTAAGGCAAGGGGCAAAACCCAAAGGGTGCTGTGCCCCCAAATCAATCGGGGGGGAAAAGGATTTTAGGTAAGTAAAAAAAATCCAATTTACAAAACCATCCCCCGTTTCTTCACATTATCTCGATAAGGGGGTTACATTGGGTCTTCAACCTAAAACCCTTTCTTGGGGCTTTCCAACTATTACCCGCAGTTTATCCCGGACTACTCTACGCTGGTGGCTCCCATCGTGGCTCTTACCAGGATGAACACCAATTCAAGGCGGTGGCCGCCAGAGGCCGAGGACGCCTCCGAAATTTTAAAATCTGATTACAAATGCGTCCATTTGTCTCGCAAGACACAAAACCCCATTCTTTCTGGAATTATGCCTCCTCAGTAGGAGCCGGTCTGTTTCTAAACAAAAAGGCCCAAAAAGCAAAGGGTCATGGGGGCTTTTTGGAATGGCGCTACCTTCGAGGATCGGCATCCCCACACATTTTTCTGACCATAAGAAGCTTCAGTACCTCCAGATGGCCTAGCGACTCAATCCCCCATAAAAACCAGGGACCCCTTTTCTTTTCACGTTCTCATTTTCCGATTCTTTTGTTTTCGGAAACGTCAAAAGCTGATGCCCTCTCCCGTGCCCTGACAACGGTGAAGAGCTATCCCCAACAAATAATACACCCTAAACACTTGTCCCTGCAGCTCCTGTTGACCCCCAAGGGTTCCTACAGGAAAGACTTATGTGCGCCCTGCGCTCCGTAGGAGTGTCTTGAAGTGGTGACATTGCTTTCAAGTGGCTGGATACCCAGGTGCTCGTAAGTCATTTCTTCTCATCTCTCGTTTCTATTGGGGGCCGACCTGCTAAAACGTAGAGAATTTGAAATCCTGTCCATTGTCCTGGCCCAAGAGAAACCACTGGTCGGCTGAAACTCTGCCAATTCCCAGTACTCTCCTTTCCATTGGCGATGGATTTATCACCGATCTCCTCCCTCCTCGGGTAACACCGTTAACTGGGGGTCCAGACGCTTTTTCAAAAAATGCGTATTCTTTCCTTTGGGGGGGTTTACCGTCCTCTCCTTGCCTTGAAGTAGGAGGGCGAATTTCCAAAAAATTGGGGTTTCGCCGAATTTTCCGAAAAAAACCTTTCGGTCCGAATTACTTGGGGACAAAATTCGCTTTAAAAAAAAGCTTTTTCCGGCGCACAGGCCTGGGGGTGCTAAACATTTTCCCATGCTAAATATCAGAGGGGCGGGTTTTCATTTTCAACAATGCTGTTTTTTTTATATGACCGCACATAATGCCGCCGCTCTTAGAATTGCTTCACTCAAAATTCCAGGGACTTAGGGGGGCAAAACTGCCCAAAAAACTGAAGGGGGAACGCACCTGACAAGGTAAGTCAGTGCCAGTAAAAGAAACTAGCGGAGGGCTAAGACCTCCAAGCGTCAAAGAAAAACTAGAGGTTCCCGGGGAGCCGCCACAGATCGCACACAGGGGGGGACGTCCAGCAGGAGTCCCCTGCGAGGCCACAGCATCCGGTGTCATCTCCCGGCCATGTGTTGACCAACACTAGGTCTACACTTTCTCCCCAGATGACATTAAAAACCCCACCAAATCGGTGGGTTTGTCACACCAACCCCAAATTGGCACCCCCCGGGAGCAGGTGAGGGGCACCTTGCCCTGTTCCCCGGGGTCGGCTCCCAAAAGAGGGGGGGGGGGGGGGGGGTTGGGGGGGGGGGGGGGGGGGGGGGGGGAAAAATTAATTTGGGGGTTGAAAAAAAAAAAATTTAAATTTTGGGGGGGGGGGGGGGGGGTGGGGGGGGGGGGGGGGGGGGGGGGTGGGGGGGGGGGGGGGGGGGGGTTTTTTTTGTTTTTTTTTTTTTTTTTGGGGAAAAGGAGGAAAAAGGGGGTTTTGGGGTGGTGTTTTTTTGTTTTTTTTTTTTTTTTTTGGGTTTTGTTTAAAAAAGGGGGGGGGGGGGGGTTGGGGGGGGGGGGGGGGGGGGGGGGGGGGGGGGGGGGGTTTTTTTGTTTGAGGTCCCAGAAAAAAAGCGGCACAGGAGCTCACCGGGTCGGCGGAGGTAACAGTCAGGCGGAGCTTTTTGGTTAAATCCCACTCGGCGGTGTTTTCCCCTTTTTTTACGAGGAGGGTTAAACAAACTATATTAGAACTGTGGGGGAGAAAATAAAGCTGACCAGGACCTAACGTTTGGGACCACGGGGCCCTGCATTTCATATCAGTGCAACAAAGTTTTTCAAATTGGGGGGTTCATTCGTCCCAACGTCAGCCCCAGTGGCACACCCCCCATTTCGGAAGGGCAAGGCTTACCACCCCTTCCGAAGACAATCCCTTCATTACACATCTACTGGTCCCCAATCCTGCTTTTGGGAACCCTGGTGCCGCATTTTTTACCAGACGATTGACAAGAGACAGCATATGCATCTAGGGCCCTCCCAAAATGCAGAAGCTGAATGTTTCGCTGCCAATTGGTGGGACGCAGTCCCTTCCTTTTCAAGTGGTGGACTTGCACCATTCAAAGAACTGGGGCCAGGAAATTGGATTTTACTGCCATTGAAAAAAACGGGGTGGGGCCCCCTTTGGACCACTGCAAGCGGGGGGACCCACCCCCAGGGGGCGGGTCTAAGTTTTGGTTTCCCGTTTTTTCACCCGAGCCCGGGGAAAAGGGAGGATGGACTTTTGCGCGGGAGTCCCCAACAGTCGCAAACCTTGGGGCGCTAGCTTGCATGCCCGCCCTGGCGCAGCGAGGTACCGAATCGTAAACAAAACTCGTAGTCAAAGGTAAAGCCCAACCCGGCAGGGCAGGGGGGGAGATTTCGAGTTCAGGTAATGAAGCAGAAAGGCGGGACAGGGCAACAGGGATGAAAAGGGGAATTGTGAACAAATAAATATATTAAAAGGGGGGGAAAATTGATGAACAGGGAAAAAATTATTAACAGGGGGAAATTTTTGAACAGGGGGAAATTGATTAAAAGGAAAAAATATATTAACGGGGAAATTATTGAACAGAGAAAAAGGGATTAACGATTTTTGATGATTCGGTGGACAGGTGATTCCCTGGGGGCGAAGTCACACACAGGAGGAAATGCTCAAACGGTTTTTCAAGCTTAACCCCTCTGCAAGAATCAAAACGGGGGCCCGGAAACTTTGAGCCTCAGCCGTTCTTACACCACCAAGATACCCCCCCCTTAAGCTGCAGCGGCAACCGGCCTCCCTCAAAAAGGCGATATTTTTGTTTCCAAACGGTGGAATTCCAGCCTTCTATGTTGGAAAGACCTTGAACAGAGAAAGGCTATTAAAGTTTTTTGATGATCCCCAAACGGACAGGAGTACCCCCGTGTAAATTTTAAGTCGACCCGTGGGCAGCTAGCGTGAAACCCGGCCTTTGCTAGGCCCTTTATCGGACATGCGTTTTTTGTCATCACCGGGGTACGGGGGAAAAGTCTTCCATGCTTTATGTTTTCACGGACAGTGGGATTTTGGGTCCACTGGGCCACCGTAAGCAAAGGAATACCAGCAGTAGCGGGGTCAATAGGTCCCGGTTTTTTTACCAGAGCCGCCGCAAAGGGGAGGACTTGCTGCGGCGGGAGCTCCAGGTTTCTACCCCCGAAGGACTTTCTTGCAGTGGCAGCCAGGTGTAGCATGGGACAAATCGTAAAGGGAAACCGGTCGGGGGCAGGCGGTAAGTCAGGACGGGGAAGTTCGTGGTCAAGGGCGAAGGCAAGAGGTATGGTACCGGATTGACAGACAGGCTGAAGGAAAAAACCTTTTTTCTATACCAAAAAAATTATTAGTTTTTTATTTATTTTAAATCTTGGAGGGGGTTGTTGAGGAGCCTTTTTTCCCTTACAAAACAGCTAAAGAATTTCCCCAACTTTCAAAAACGGACACTTTAATAGTTTCGCAAACTTTCCTTTATCACCGTTTAAACTTTCATGAACAAAGAAACGTTTTTCAACTTGCTTTCTTAACCATTGAAATCTGTGTTGGAGTAATTTTTTCCCCCGGGGAACGGGGAGGGCCTCCCGAAGGGGCTTGGTTTTTTTAGTTTTGTAAGTTGGGCATAGATTCACATTCTTCATACTGAAAAAATTATACAAAGCCGTTTTTCTAAATTTTGCTTTTCTTCTTTTTTGTTCTGTCCCATTCCGTTTTTTTTACTGAAAACAATCAACAATGGCACAGAATGCAAAAAAAGCACCAAAACATTCCCGTAGTTATGGTTCCCTTCAGTTTGTTCCATACGGGGCATTTGAACAAAATTGTAACGCAGAAAATGGATCCAAACCCCACATTATACTTCATGAGGTTTTATCGTCACTGCTGTTCTCCTCAACGGTTTTGGGACGCAGAGGGTGAAGCTCGTCAAAAAACCTCCCCTGCCACCTCCAAATCAATCTGCCAGAAGCAGGAATGTCTGCCCCACCTCTTTTTTGCCCAAATAGCTAAAGACTGTCCTCAATTGTTCAACTCACGTAATGTGGCACTGAGCCCAGACCACAACTAGTTTTTTTGGCTGAGTGTCCCCCAAGGACAGAGGCGGGTTGAGAACAGGTAAGCCGCTGCCTTTTCCCGGGCCCCGCAAACAAGAGTTGTATCTACGAACCCACCGCTGGGTTGTCAGTTCTTGGATGAAATTTGACCTACTAACCAACAAGAACCCTTGGGTTGCCGATTAATACACGCCCATGACACCCCCGTTCTGGCTTCACCAAGTCCCCCCTGCGCGACGCCCCCTAGTGTTTTGACCTGCTTCCCAGAATGTTTGTTCCCCCCGATAAGGTGAAGACCTGCCCCCCTTCTGTCTGACATACTTTTTTCAAAAAAATTTTCGACTCTGTTTAAGAAGATTTGTATATTTAAATACACACCCTTTATTTGTCTCCAAAAACCCCTAACAAGCATGGGTAACCCTTGGATATAAATTGCCTCCACAAAGCCAGGAAAAATTTACTGTAGTGCCAATTTTAAAAACACCGTGTATTTTACGAATTAAAAACAAAACAGGCTTAATTAAAATTTGGATATAAATTTCTACGGGGAAAAAATATTTCTTTGGCTTAAAAAACACAGTTTTTTTTACTGACCAAAAGCAGAAAAAAACCTTAATTAAAACCCTTTGGATATAAATAAAGCTTCAGGAAAAATTAATCTTTTGGGGGTTAAAAAAACCCTTTTTTTAACTGATACAAAAGCAGAAACAGGGTTTTTAACCCTTGGTAAAAAAGCGAAAAGAAAATTAGCTGCCAAAAATTAAGGTATGTGGCGTTTTAAAACGCCGTATATTTTTACTAAAAAAACAGAAACACCTTTTAACCCTTCATAAAATTATGCTACAGAAAAAATTTTCTTTGCGTTAAAAACAATTCTTTTATGACTACAAAACAAAACCGCTTTAATTAAACCCTTTGGGTATAAATTATGCACAGGAAAAAATTTTTTCTTTGCGTTAAAAAAAACAGTTTTTTTTAACTAATACAAAAGCGAAACACCTTTAAATTTAAATCTTGGATAAAAATTGGCAAAAAAAAGAGCGCCAAAAAATTTAACCCGGGATGTGTGTTTTAAAACGCCTTTTTTACTGACTAAAAAAAAGCAGAAGCATGCCTAATTAACCTTGGATATAAATTATGCTATAGGAATCACCAGGAAAAATTTCTTCTTTGGCGTTGAAAAACACTGTTTCTTTTACTGACTACAATAACACAAAAACACTTAATTAACCCTTGCATTTAAAAAATTTCGCAAAAGAAATGAGCTGCCAAAAATTAACGGATGTGGTGTGTTAAAAGGACGAGTATTTTAAAATACTACAAAAGCAGAAACACCTTAATTAACCCTTGATAAAATTGCGCAAAAAAAATGATAGCCAAAAAATTAACCTGGTATGTGGATTTAAAAATCGTTTCTTTAACGAATACAACAGAAAAACAGGCTTAGATAACCCTTGGATATTAATGTGTCCAAAATACCAATAGCATTAAAAAAGCCACTGGACTTTTAATTCCAATAACCCACAAAAATCAAAATTAGAACGTAAAGAAGCATCTCGGAAAAGCGGACACCCCCCGAAAAAATCGCGTATAAATTTTTTTCTTTTGTGTGAGATCTCATACTGTAACACAAGAAAACGAGTGAAAGCCAGCGTGCGTCCGACTTATATGTGCGGACGGCGGTCTCTGATTGGGTTCACTCTGTACATGTCATTGAGGGGCCTCCTTTATTTTTTCCCCCCAGACTTCTTTGCCCCCTGTAACCCTGTCCCGCGGAATTTTTTTCAATTTTTAAAAAGTTTGTTCCCGCAACACCCCAAAATTCGACTTAATTCAAATCTACGTTTTCCTAAATTCTAAAAAGATTCCCCCTTCGTTAAAACCGATTTTACCCATCTCACTTTCCGCCTATTTTCTGCAATTTTTCCCTCGCACAGACTTCCCCCCATATTGTCCCCGAATCGGGGGTCCCAATTTTTTTTAGTTTTGGGGGCCCCCGCTCACAGATCAGGGGAAACCCGGGTTTCTCCTCGCCACCCCCAAGACGAATGACCAAGTAAGAGAGTCAACCCGGGCTTGGGAGGCAAATTTCCCACTTTCTCGCACGACAGGACGATTGGTCCAGCTTGCTCCCTTGGGCAGAATTCTCATATAACTCCCTGGATTCAGAGTCCGCCTTTTACATGGTGTACGGCAAGCATCTCTGACCTCCACTCCTGTTGTCGTTCCCGTCCGAGATCCCTGCACCTGATGCATTGGTCCGGGATATGTTGGCCATTTGGAACCAGACATGCCGGTCTCTGCATCAAGCTTCTGTGCGCATGAAGACTCGGGACCATAGGACCATTTGAGGTACTCAATTGCATCAAACCTGTGGCCTACAAACTCTGGCTCCCGCCTACTATGTGTATTACGAACTACTTCCACGTCTCCCTGTTAAAACCTCTGGTCCTGAATCGTTTCTCTTGGAAGATCACCCCTCCGTCTCCCGAAGCTGATTTCACCAACATCTTTGCAGTAAAGGAGATCCTGGACATCAAGACGGTCAGAGAAAAACGGCACTTCCTTATCGACTGGAAGGGGTTCGGGCCTGAAGAGAGGTCGTGGGAGCCTGAAGACAACATCTTGGAATGAGAGTTGGTGCTGAAGTTCCTCCGGGCCAGAAATAGTGGGAGGCCAAAGGGGGGGAGACTGTCACGAATGGTACCACAGCCTGCAGATCGGGCTGCGGGCGCACTCGTGCCCCTGTGGGCTCCCCTGCGCCTGTGGGCGCATCTACTTACCCAGCCATGCTCCTTCTGCCACGCGTCTTCCATCCGGCCAATGCGCAGGTCCTGGCTCGCTCAGATTTAAAGGGTCAGCGCGCTGGTAATTGATTGAGTGCTGGCCGCTGACCCTACATAACGGCTCCACCTCCAGCATGCCTCCGCCGGATCTTTAGTGCTCTATGCCTAACGAGAAAGCGTTCCAGAAGCCTCGTCTGTGTTTCCCATGTACCAAACCCTCTGCTCTCGTTTACTGACCACAAACCTTTGCCGCCTGTCCTGACCTTACTGCCTGTCTCCGACTAAGAGTTTGCCTGATGACTTTGTACCTTGCTGCACCTCAGTTGCCTCCGCAAGCAAGTTGTGTCAGGGGTAGCGACCTGGTGGAATCCCAATGCAGCAAGCCCGTCCTGCCTTGCGGTGGGCTCTGGTGAATACCGGGACCCACTTAGACTCTGCTCCACAGCCTGGCCTGTACCACCATTTGCAGTGGTCCAGTGGATCCACTCCACCTGCCTTTACACATACTAAGCATGAACATAATAAAATCTACACTGAAGCTAATATTGTGGTTTCCTGGTTTCATGTATCAAATGGCTGAAAATTCTGCCGTTTGATACATAAGAAGTGGCTGAGTTCCCTGATCAGAATTACTTGAGTGAGTTACCAAAACATGGATTATGACAAAGATTTATTTTGTGTATGTATTTCCCTTTGTCCATTCTAGGTATATGCCATCCCTGGTATTCAGAGCCAGCTTGGCTACTCTTTCCCACTATTCTCCACTTTTTTTTATTAGAAAGTGTTTGTCCAGGAAAACAATGCAGATGTAGATTGAATATGTAAAATACAGTGAGATTCACTCGAAAGAGTTTATCTCTCTGTTCCAAACAGAATGTGAATATTTGGATCTTGGATTGTATTTTAAAGAAGGAAAATAAAGAGTTCATAATTTTTAACTGATCTTGATGGTGCATCTTATGAAATTTTCTCACTCAAAAGAGGCCCCGAATATTCTGTAAAAACTCTCTCTATAACAAAGCAATCTCAATGAAACAACATGCAATTTGTTCCTTAGTATATGGAGTTTGAAACAAGCCAGGATGCCCCTGAGTGATAGGTGCTGTACAGCCATTGTGACATTTAACATATGTTTGTAAATTCATGATGCATATCCCTTCACTCATCAGGATAGTTGTGTATAGTATTGATCAGCGCGACTTCATGGTGTGAACCTATTGGGCCACCAATTCATTTAAGCAATGACGTTTTTTGGCGGGATGTCTACCAAAAAAGCTGTTGTTGGCCATGTCTGAACTAGTAATATTTTTTAAGCTGGCATTTTTGCAGAAAATCCATTAAGAATGCCATAATCAGAGCATGCTCTGTTTTTTCGAAGAAACTTTTAAAGAAGTGTTTACCTGTACAAGGTGTGCTGCTGAGCCCCTATAAAAAAATGCAGAAATTCATGGTACAATCAGCTGTGGTTCTGCTCATGCAGTACACTAAGACAATGTGGACTGGATACATCATGCAAAGGCACCATTACAGAGTGAAAGGTAGATTTCTGTTCACCATGAAAGGGATTGTCCAGAATTACTTTTTACAATAATTTTATGCTACTGCAATCACAAAACATTTAAAAGCCATACTCGCCTTTGTCCTTCATTCCAGTGATCCCACTGCTGGTGCTCGCTCTGGCTCTCCTATTTACTTCCGTTGACTGACACCATTGGAGCTACGGCTGCAGCGATTATGTGCCACTGCCTGACATCACCATTCAGAGCGTTCACTCCCAAATGGTAACATCAGACAATTGTTGTTTATAATACTACATCTTTATTTCAAATAATATGATCAGAGCTTCAGTATTTCACACAATTAATATTTACATGGTACATACAATGTTTAGAGGCAGTTGTGTCAAAGGGATAACTGTCATATTGATATTTCCTTTCAATTAAGGTTATTATTCCAATACTGATACTTCTGCTGTTTACTTGGTGAAGTCCAGCCCTAAGACACTCTATTACACGGTGATGTACTTCTCTCACACCATATACAAGTACTGGGACTTCTTACCACAAGCTGTAAGGTACTGTTTATGTAAATATAGTCGAAATTATAAAATTGGAAATTAAGTCACAATGGGGCACATTTACTATGACCGTATCAGCAGAATTATGTTCCAATTTGCACCAAAATAATGACATACATTCCTTAAACAACGTGTTATGTGTTATAGACACTTTTTAGACACATTTGTGATGTGTCTGACAAAAAAGGAGAGCAGCTTAGTAGAAGGGCCAGGGCTCAGTGTGGTTAAGCATAGTGCACCAAAATATGAGCCAACATTTTGCCACAATTATTTTCTCAAGCTAAGTCAACTAATAAATGGTGTAAAGTTGGAAAAAAAGTATCTTAACATGTTCCAGATTTATCATAAAGCATGAACCACTTTGATAAATCTAAGTTTACCTAGACATTATTAGTAAATTTACCCCATTGTTCCTACTTTGTTGGTTTATATAAATAGATTAGATTCATACTCATTCAGAGAGAAAGTTTAACCCATTGTGTACGCTATGTCAAACTCAAGTATTAAGATGAGGGAGAGTCAGAGATGAGGGAGATTCACAATAGTGTTGCACAAAGTGCAGGATGCACTAAGCACAGTGCAAAATTCATGGCCATATGCTCCACCAATCTATAAAGGATACGTTCCCAAGACCCCTAAAATAAACATAGAGAACAGACCCCTTTTACATATGCAAATAGTCTCCAAAAAAATGGGAATCTCACAAAAGAACAGAGTGACTTTTGATCACTATATTTACTGTTTTGCCATAGGCAAACTTAAACTCTATCAGTTCTCAATCTATAGAACACTAAAATGTAACTTTTATTATGTATGTATGTATTAGCAAGAAAACCTCATATGTACAATGATTTACTAACTCCAGTAGGGGATCCCAAGCATCCTACTTTGGCAGTCATCCCTAATCCATAGACATAAAAAATAGGTTTCTTTTCAGACCTCTGCAGCGGGTAAAGAGGTGAGAAATCCAATTTAAAATGTCGGGCCGACCCCCCCCCCTTTTTTCCCCCAGCAAAATTTGGTTTCATCAGGGGTTAAGGTCCGGGGGTCCCATTGGCTAAGCCACTTCCTTTTATATCTTTGTTACACACCCTATTCGGTGCTCCCCAAAATTAAAGCCCCCAGAGAATAAACCCAAAACCCTTCCCCCTTTTCCTCTCCTGCATGCACACTGCACTATGTGGCTGCCTTACTATGTTCTCATAAACAACTTTCCCCAAACATATTTCACCATCTCCACAGGGGGGTTTTGCGCCCTATTTTTACCTCCGCTGGCCACGTACTGACCAATGGACTTTCTGCCCAAACGTGATGGACTTTTCCGCCCCAAATTTCTTCATATTTTTTTCTCCCGGGGTTTTCACCTAGAAAGACTAAACAAAACAGGGTTATTTTTTTCGCAACTAAACTTACCCCTTCCCCCAAAAACCCCTTTTCCTCAGTTAATATGTTTTTCAGGGAATACTGCCCATTAACTGTACACGCTATCTTAGTCTCTTCCCAAAAACCCTTTTTTCTCCTCTATATCAAAATATAAAATATTATTTTAATAAACTTCAACCCTTAGGTACCCCCCCCCCCCTCCTGAAATTCACCCCCCCAAAACCTTTCCCCATTAAATGTTTTTTCTTACAGGTTCACTATTTTCCTCATTCACTACGTTACAATGGGGAAAATGCAAAACGTAGTCCTACATGCTCTATTGTATTTGCATACATTGTATTGTATAATTTATTTTTAGAGCCAAAAAAACCGCAGTGGGTAAAGCAATAAAAAGTATACTGTACATAGAAGATGGGAATCTATCCCGAAATCGTTCACATCGCAAAACAAATAATATCCAAATTTTTTGCAAAAAATTTTATACAAGAAAAAAAAATAAATTAAAAAAATCATAAAACAATTTTCCCAATTTTGTTAAATAAAAAAGGGAATAGGGGGGAAAAAATATATATATATATATATATATTTTAATAATAATATATTATATTAATTTTATGTAACTCTGGTGCCCTATAGTAATAATTTAACCATGCTATACCATGCCGTACTTTAAACAATGTATTATATTTTTTCCCCAAAAAAAAAAGGGATTCAGCAGGAATTAAATAAATGCTGAAAATGAAAAACCTTCATTTTGCCTTTAGGGTTCAATGTATTAATCTAATATCCATTTGCCTTTCCCTGCAACAAAATTACTCCAACCCTTTCTTTACCCTATCTTTTCCCCCCACAGATGCCCCAAAATTTTGCACCCCTATTTTCCCTTATGACTTCCAAAATGTGTCTCGCAGGAGGGGATCCCTTAGTTTTTAAAAGGGGACCCAAATGTTTCGAGATCCCCATGACAAAACTCCCGATGGTTTTTCCCAATAGATTTGGGCAGGTACCAAACCACTAAATTGGATCTGCCCCAGGAATGTGCCAAAGTCTTCTAAGTAACCTCTCTTTTTCTTTGGGGCTCTAATCAAAGGTCCTATACAACAAATTAAATCAGTTTTTTTTCCTTTTTTGTTTAATGTTTAAATAAATTCCTTGTCACTAACAAACCCTTTTTAAAGTCTCCTCTACATTTTTTTGGGTACCCCCCTTGCCTGAAAATGTGCATTTAACTTAATACATTCTTCATTGAAAGCCGCCAATGTAGAGCAGTTCCTACGAGCCCTAAGAAATTGGCCTATGGGAATCCCCTTTTTTAGAGAAGGTGGATGCCAGCTAGAAAAGTGTAACAAACTATTAGTAGCTGTCTTTTTCCGAAATATCTTTGTCTGAATCTGCTTATTTTCATCCAACATAATTTGAAGATCCAAAAAATTAATTTTCTCTTGATGAATTTCAAAGGTGAATTTCATCCCAATTTCATTATCATTGAGTCTAGATACAAAGTTCTTAAATAATTCTTCACTACTGTCCCAAAAAATCAAAATATCATCAATAAATCACACCCAAAACAAAATCCGATCTGTGAATATTTGAAAAAACAATAGCATCCTCCCACCAACCTAAAAACAGATTAGCAAAGCTTGGCGCACAGACTGTGCCCATGGCTGCTCCCTTTACCTGGTGATAAAAAGTGCCATCAAACAAAAAATGGTTATGTGTCAAAACAAAATCCAATAGCTGTAAAATGAAATCATTATGTTCCATAAATTGCGTACCTCTTTTATTCAAAAAATACTTGATTGCTTTCAGGCCCAGGTCATGTCCGATATTACTATATAGGGCTTCTACATCTAAACTTGCAAGAAGTGTACTTTCACTCATTACTAGATCGTTAATTTTCATCACAGTATCCTTCGTATCTTTAAGATACGAATGGAGGCCAGTGACAAAGCATCAATATACGGTCAACATACGTGCTGGGTCCTTGTGTTAAATTATTTCTACCTGAGACTATCGGTCTTCCTGGTATTGGCACAACCTCTTTATGCACTTTTGGTAATGCATAAAAGGTAGCAATAGTAGGATTCACATTTTACATAAATTTCTTCTCATCCTCAGTAATTAATTTTTCTCAATTCCCAGGTCCAAAATCCTTTTTAATTCCTTCAAATACTCATTGGTTGGGTCTTTTGAAAGCCTCTCATATGTTCCTGAATCATCAAGTATTCTCTTAACCATTGCTCTATAATCACTTTTATTTAAGATGACAATATTCCCACCCTTGTCACTGGGTTTGATTACTATCTCCCTGTTAGATTGTAATTCTGCAATAGCTAGTTGTTCATCCCATTTTAAATTTAAAGAAGATGGTTGTCGTCTGAGTGCTAGTTTCTTTATATCTTGCGTTAATACTTCCACAAACATATAAAATAAATTATATTGTGATATTGGAGGTGTATTCCTAGATTTTTGTTTCAAATTAGTCAAGGGTATATCTAAAATTATGGGGTCTCCTTCACTTTCAATCTGTAATTGTTCAAGATCACCCAATGTTTTTTTCCTCTAGTTTCCAAAAGGTTTGCTCATCATTATTTTTTATTTTATGATATTTATGTAAAGCCAACCTTCTAGCAAAGAGATTAATATCTTTCACCCATACAAAGTCATTGAATCTGGGCATGGGAGTAAACGTAAACTGTTTTTGATTTTCCGTTAGTCTATAAGAGGATATATTAATCACTTGGAGTGCTCCGTCCTTTGTTATTTCTGATAATTCCCCTTCTCTCGATCCCTCAAGAGAATCCTTGGTTGTTCTAAAAAAGGGGATGCATTTGCATTTTTGAGTGCTCCTGAGATTGAGTTTGCATTGTGTTCACAACCTGTCCATTTCCTGCCACTAATGGCATAGTTGTATTGCCATTTGAAATCATTGCCTGTGCTCCCATACCATGGGCCACCACACCACAGGATGCAGAAGAGGATAATGTATTTGATCCTATTAGTCCTTCTCCTGATTTGGGATTTTGAGGATTCTGATCTTGTACCGTTTGGGTAGATGATTTTTTATGTGTTTTTTTATTTGTCCAACCTTTGTTTTTTCTCTGACCCTTCCTCCACCGAATTTTCTTACCCTGCATTTGACTATTAATAGAACCTGTGGAAGATTCATCTACAGCAGAAATCTCTGAATCTGAAAATATTTAGCTTAGTGAGCCACGCAGACGCAATAATATGAGAGAAATTGAACGGAAGTCCATCGCAGTTAGGGCAGAAATGTCCATTGGTACAGTACGCGGGCGCAGGCGGCATGGTAAGATAGGGCGCGAGCCCGCTGTGGAGATGGTGAATTTGTCTGGGGAAAATTGTTTATGAGACCATAGTAGCAGCAGCACAGTGTCAGTGTGCATGCAGGAGAGGAAAAGGGGGAATGGGTTTTGTTGATTCTCTGGTGGCTAATTGGTGAGCACCTGAATAGGGTGTGTAACTAACATGATATAAAAGGAAGTGAGCTTAGACCACATGTGACCGGACCTCTAACCCCTGATGAAGCCAGTTTAGCTGGTGTAACATGTTGGGGAGGTCAGGCATGACATTTTAAATTGTGATTTCTCACCTCTTCACCCGCTGCAGAGGGTCTGAAAAGGAAACCTTATAAAGTTTTTATGTCTATTGGAATTAGGGATGACTTCCAAGTAGGATGCTTGGGGATCCGTACTGGAGTTAGTAAAGCATTGTAACATATGAGGTTTCCTTGCTAATAGGTGGTGGTTCCACCAGACTTAATAATAGAAAGGAGTTATTCCTTCACAATTTGAAAGTAATAAATTGAGAGGTTTGAAATCAGGTTTTTAAATATGTGTATAGAGGGTTTTGTGGA